>CABHPH010111883.1:0-10417 GCA_902168325.1 Peromyscus nudipes
ATTGGATTATTTGCTAATAAAACAATACTAGTTATTAATAATGCTTTGTGTTCCTCCTCCAGCACTCAATCAAATGTTCCCTCCTCTATGGAGCAATTCTTGTATACTTCTTGTCTATCTGTCCACCAGGCAAAGATAGAAATGCCCTTTTCTGTGCTTCTGTGTGCCTATGTCTGCCCAATAACGGTCGATATCCTATTGAGCTAAAATTGCTTTTCTGTGTATACATCCCTGCCATTCATTGGGAGGTTCTTGAGACCACATATCATTGACATGTCTCTACCTACTGCTAACAGCAAAACCTGGCGGGTGTTAGTCACAAGTTGTAAGTACTTGTGAATTGTAGTTTGTCATAGAGTATTTAAAGAATATTATTAATAGTTCCTGTGTAGTCTTCCCCTAGAATATAAATAATGATAGCAGTTTTCAAATAAAAGAATTCACTGTAGAAGCCTTTTGGAAAGGGGTGTTTACCTAGAGAGGAAAGGACCGTGGTGTTAATTGCAAAGACTGTGTGAGGATTCTCCTACTGTAGGTCTGTCCCCAGTGCCGCAGATGTGTGCGGCTTTGTATGGAAGTTTCAATTTTGTGATTTATTTGAAATATGATTTTATCATCTGACTTGAAAAAAAATTAGACCTTTTATCTTCAATGACTTTAAGTAGTCTAGTGACATCTTTGTATACCAGGTCAAATTTCTTTCTGTATTATATACTATTTTAACTAGAACTTTATGGAAAAATATGATTCATTTAATTCCATTGATAGAACTCTTTTTCATAGCCAATTTTATTTTAATTGAATTGGTGTTCTCTCTCTCTCTCTCTCTCTCTCTCTCTCTCTCTCCTAAGACAGGGTCTCTCTCTCTATAGCCTTGACTGTCCTGGAACTCCCTCTGTAGACCAGGCTGGCCTCTAACTCAGAGATCCACCTACCTCTGCCTCCCAAGTGCTGGGATTAAAGATGTGCACCACCACTGCCTGACTTTTAAATTGGTTCTCAATAGAAACAAGTATATTGCTCTACAATTTTTAGACTTCTGTGAAAATGAAAATAACATTTACTTGAAGAAAAATGTAAGTCTTTTTTCCTTATAAAACAATATCCTAGTTATTTTCCTATGTGTGGAAATTTTTGGTCTTCCTAATCTTGACTGGAAAAGTTTCTTCTCAGCAACTAAGAAAACGATTTCATCATCTTCAGCAAACATTTATGAAGTGCCTCCTATGGGAAGGTCACATTACCAGTCCCATGGAAAAACCCCGTGCATCCAAAGGTGAGACGCATGCCTCACCCTGGAAAAGAGCCTTGATCCCTGAACTCGAAGAGGAAGGGAATCTGAGTTTCTGGAGACCCTATTTTTAAAATGCGGACATCTATTTTGTTTTATGCTGCCTGGAAAACTTGGTTTATTTTTAGCCTATTGCATGTGAACCTGTAGATGAAAGGCAGACTGCCATGGATAGATGTACTTTGATAGTAGTAAAAACAGCTTTGCTAAAGGCAGAAGTCAAATGCATTAGCTAAGATTCCCCATCATGTTCCCTTATCATGAATGTACCCAAATTCAAATTCATTCTTTCTGTTCAACAGACTATTTAGGGACATGACCTGTGAAGTCAAAAAGGCCCGGGTTCTAATCCCAGATATGCCACCTATTGATGAGATAGTCATGAATAGTGTGTCCAGCCATTCAAGCTACTTTTCTTCCCTGTCAGAAATGTCCTGAGAATAATTTGAAAACAAACCAGAAAGATAACTGTTGCAACCATAGCAACAAGTTAGCATCTTCTCACATCAATGACCAGAGATCACTTGAAATCCCAGTAGGTAAAGAACCAAAAAATAAAAAATAAAAAATTAAAAATTAAAAAAAAAAAAGATCTTTCTTCCAACACTGGAATTAAAACAATGGACAGACCTAGAATGATGTCCACCCTCACTGAAGGATCCAAAATTTTGGAGTAAGAACAACAAAATATCTACATCATGATTAAATCATAAAGGTAGTAAAATTATGGAAATAAGTGCCCCATGAAGAGGTTCACCAGGGAGAGGGGAGGGAAACGGAAACAGGAAATGGAAGTGCTGGAGTACACACTGTGCTGCCGACGTGGCTGGGGCTCCCTGTCTCATGCTGGCCCTAACAGGTAGTTTGGGTCCTGGATCTCTCTCCTTTTGTCACTGTTGATGGCAGTGTTCCTCTCAGTGGACTGGCGTCGTTGTAAGCTTATATTTGTCTTCCTCATTTCTTGGAACAGTCTGTCCTCTGTCTCAGTTACTTAGGAGTCGTGGTTTGTTTGTTTGTTTGTGAGATTGGTCCTCACTGGTCTCACTCTTGTCTTCCTACCTTAGCCTCCCAAGGGCTGGGATTACAGGAATGTACTACCCTACCCAACCCAGAAGTCACGTCCTTACTCTTGGAATATTATAGAAGATAATGTAATATGGCTTGAGACTCCTGTGCACTCATGAATTCTCCTTGCCAAGTGCAGCCTTTGCCTACCTTATTGATAGTTTTTATTGCATAATTTACATTTCAGATTTTATTCCATGGGGTTGTGGAAGGATTTTTAAATTAAAAAACAATTTATATTTGGCAGAGCTGTAAATTTGTGTTCATTCTCATTATAAGTTTTTGCCCTTTCTCTGTTTGAGGTTATCACTGGCGTTTAAGTTGTCTGGCAGCCTCAGTTCTGCTTTGGTTTATGCTTTATGATTTTACTGGTATGGAAAGTATTTTTTGTGGCACTTAAAACATCAACAGGATTCTCTTTTCACTCAAATGACTTGGGAAGAAAACATTTGAGCTGAAATCCCTACATTCTGAGGGAATTCCTTTAGGTCAAGGCCTTCAGGAGTTTGTTTTTTAAAGACAAATCTATAATCCATTGAACCAGCATTATTAATTGCCTATTCCATGCAGGATACTCTGCTGACACTGGTTAGGACTTAGAGAATAAACCAAAGATGTCCAGGCTCAAGAAGAATACAGAGCTCAACTCCATGAGCTCTGTCCTGGAGGTGTGACTCCAAAGCACAGGAGCCGAGCACAGAGCTGGGAGAACCATCTGCTACAGGTCCCAAGAAGGACTCAAGAAAAGAAGGTATCTGCATAGGACTTGAAGGACAAGTAGTCTTTTTTCCCAAGAGGAGAATAGGAGTGTGAGCATGCTAGACAGAAGGGTCATCATATGGACTGGGTATTGCAGCAGAGGGGTCCCCAACATGTTCAAGATTCCCCGAGTAGAACAGTATGGATATTTAATCATGAGTGGTCTCAGCCACTGTTTAAGCACCTGAACTCAGTGAGGTTAAAGGTCATCATTTTGAAGGGCTTCACATTCCAAGAAAAAATGCTTAAAATGGCTGCATGTTCGAATGTTCTTTTTTGGCTAGCCCTATGCACAGAAGTTAGCCAATATTTACACCATGGATTTAGCTACTAGCTGGATGCCACCCTGGGTCTCTCAGTCACTGGTCCCACTGTTTTAGCATCTTTGTCACACTGTGGAGAGTATTTTCCAGTGTACTCAGCCATGTGTGTCTGGCTGCAGAGGCTTCCCTCCAGGGAACCTGCTGGTGGGCATCTCTGTACAGTCACCACACATCCTCATAAGGTGTGGTGCACAGCACCATTGGTGTGCTATCCTGGATAATCATCCATGATTCCTAATCAAAGTTAAACCCATAGGAGGTACTTTCCAAATATTTGGTGGCTCTTTGGAGGGCACAGCCTGGCATCTGGAACATGCAAATCACACACACACACACACACACACACACACACACACACACATTTATTAAGTGGAAATGGGAAGTATATGTTGTGCAAATGACACACTTATCTATTAAGTGGAAATGGGAAGAAGTGCATATTGTTTCATTTTTCTCTTTTATATTTTAGACATGGGTAGATGGCATGCAGTAATGAATCAGTGAGTGTGGGCAAATGAGCAGAGGGCGGGATGCTTTGATGGGTCGTTGTGTAAAGTGGAGAGAGACCCTGGTGAATAGGGGAGTCGGGAACGTACAGGCACTTGTGGTCTGCATGTGAGTAGTCAGCATATAGTATGAGGATCTACTTTTCACATTTAAAAAAAAGATTTAACATCATGTAGTCAGATTTCTGCAGGATACTGCAAAGTTAAACTGTGACGTTCCCTGTGAACTTACTAATGCTCGATGATGATGATCCCAGGATTTTTAGCTGTGCACAGCCAGCTTTCCAACAGATTCCTTCCAGAGGGCGGGCACATAACTGAGAAATTGTTTAACCCAGCCAGACATCTTCAGGGAATTACGGGAGGCAGTGTTCTTTTTAAGTGGCTTATACGGCATGTGAAGAATGCCGTTGTGAGCAGAGAGCACATGCCCAACCATTTACCCTTTGAGGGGAAGGAACACTGGTTGGCGCTTTCTTCTTTTGAATTGCTGGGACATCAGGACTTCTCTGTGGCCCCTAGGGTTCCTTGGGCATCTAAGGGTCTAGGTCCTGGAGACCCAGCGTTCCATTCAAAGCTTGAGCCACTTTCCAGTACAAAAGACTCTAGAGCTTGGAATTGGAAACATAGGCAAAAGCTGGGCCGGGGAGAAATTAGATACAGGCCTCAAAGAAATTCCACTTTTATTTTTCCCATTACCAGAGTCTTTGGTTTGGCTCAACCTACCCAATTGTCACAAGAATTCTTCTTCATGTTTTCCTCTGGAGTGGTCAGAACCTCGACTTTCACCTTTCAAGCAAAGGGTTAGGCAAAGCTCTGGTAGAACTGTGCATGACCTTGCCCTGGAACTCCTGAGCAGTGCCGATCCGAGGCCTGGGCATCCCAGAGCAACATAACACAGGTAGTGGGCATGTCCTTCCTAGCACTTGTCCACTACAGTGTGCAAGTTTCTGCCTTGCACAGTGGTTACTTAGTGCCAAGTGGGCACAGCTGCAGCTCACTTAACCATGTGTTTATCAAATGAAGCTCTGGTTGCATTTTGTAATCAGAGTAAACTGAGGGATGAGATCTTTATTTGATTTGGAGCCAGAGATGGAGCTGTTAGGTTTGGGACTAAACATATGGACAGCTTTTATATGGTTTCGATTTCTTTTTTAAAATTTATTTGTGTGTGTGTATGTGTGTGTGTGAGAGAGAGGGGGGTGTGTGTGTGTGTGTGTGTGTGTGTGTGTGTGTGTGTGTGGGTATGTGAATGTGAGTGCAGGTGTCCATGGAGGCCAGAGGACATTGGATCCCCCAGAGCTGGAGTTAAAGGCAGATGTGAGCTGCCTGATGTGGGAGCCGGAAACCAAACTCAGGTCCTCTGAAGGAGAATACACTCTTACTTCCTGAGCCATCTCTCCTGCCCTGTACATGCTTTCAGTTTCAAATGTACTATGCCAGATGATATTGTTGCACCTCATTTAGTATCAATTTAAATCTCATTTACTACAACCATCTCTTTAGCCGGTTGCTAATTCCTAGAAGAAAGACCAATGACTTCAAATGAAGCCTTCTGATTTTTGTGGCCAGGCACCTACGAGTCATAATTATTGACACAGGAATTCTTTAGAAACTTGTAATGTACTTTGACCTTTGTGGTGGTCCCCGCAAAGGTAGCTAGGTCATGGGCAGGAGAATATTGTGTTTGGTCTCTGAACCTTGTGCTTCATACCTGGGTAGTCCAGGTAAGTAAAGGACACTTGCTCAATTCCTGCAGATGGACACCTGTGAGAAACTAGATCTTGCATGAAGGAGGAAAGCCCAGGCTCCACGGTCACAGTCACACAGATGTGGGTTTGAATGCCACCTCTAGTACTTAGGAGCACAGTGATCCTGGGCAGGGTCCTTAATCTCGATCAGTCTCAGCTTCAACACCTCTAAAGTGCTCCTGAAGGTAGTTAAGCAGCAGCCGGTGAATGATAAGAGCTCTTGCTAGCTTGGGCAGCTGTACCAGGCCCTTGTCCAGTGCTGTTCTGCAGGTAGCCTCATTTCAGTCTCCCAGCCAGTAGCTAGGTACCTCCCTTCCTGGCACAGCTATCACCATGTAGTTTGAACATTTGATTTTGTAAAGCATCTCGACGGAATATGACACTGCATTGGTGACATTTTGATAGCTGTCACTGCATGGTTTAGTTCCAACATCTTTCAGCACATTCAGAAGCATCAACCTTTCCATGTTGGGGCTTCTCCAGCAGCAATTATAGCCACAAGTGAGGAAAAGCTATGCATGTTCCCCTAAAATATCATTGAGATTTGTGTCATAGGCCTCTGGTGACAAAGACTTATTTAACTGCTAGATGTCAGCTCTCCACATTCCCTTCAGAGAAAATTAAGCCATGGAGTAACCCTTCATAAGTGTACAAAAATGGCTTTCAGTAATATTTCTGTAGAAAATCAAAACAGGTAGCAAATCCCTGTACTTCTAACACGGTATTGTGAGTACGTGGACAGGGAGACTGGAGCCGACGAACCCTGGAGTCGGCCTTTTGAGCTAGCCTCTGGCTCTTTGCTCTCTCCCAGCACTTCTCCAGCCTACTGCTCCTGTTTTCCCCATGACCTTCCTCTGAGTCTGAACTTCTGTGAGCCAGTGGGCCCTCTATCCAACTCAGCAGGTGGGCCAAGATAGGTTTATAATTAGCTCTCTTAACAGCCCCAACTGGCCGCTCTTAAAATAATTGGGATAAGCGTGTCCTCTTGTGTTGTAGGGGATATGCCAGTAGCCAGCTATCCTAGGAGGCGCTGGAGATCTAGAGAGCTGCGTGCCTGTGGAGGGGAAAATCTATCATTTTCCTGAACTTGAGACATGTCACAGAAAATGTCTATCTAAAACACATCACATTTGACATAGATGACTCCGGTTCCAGGACATCAAGACTTTGTATTATGCACTTAGGACTGGAAACAAGTTCTGGAAGAGAAATATAAGGCAGTCATCTCAGCCTGATATTTACCAGATGACAAGGTCAGACATTAATGCCACTTGAATGATGAAAAACTGTGTACATTGGGCCTTGGGGAAGGGAGGCTAATCAGAAGGTAGAGCAAGGGAAGCCCTGAGCCAGACAGAGAAGGATCAACAGGGAGGCAGAGTCCCCTGCGACATATGCACTCTGAAGACTGAAGCTGGTATTGAATGAGCTGGATTGGAGGAGCTGGGCCAGAGGTCTCAGATACAGTCCTGTGTGGCCAAGGCTCCAAGGTGATGTGATAGAATGTTGTGGGGATAAGAATTGAGGCTATACGCCCCTCAAAAGGTCACAGCCCATTGGAAATGGCTAGATTGTTTCTGCCTAACTTCGCACTGGGCCACAACCATGTACCTCGTCTCCACTGGGGAGGTAGGAATAACGGGTGGCACCCCAAACTGGAGGAGTTTCCCAGAGAGTTCTTTTCTTACCACAATGCCAGGGCACACCTGGCCCAAGAAAACGACTCCTTCCACTTGTTATACTTAATCTCTTGATCTCAAGGGTCATAGGACAGATGGGGACGTCTCTGCAAGCAGTCAGATGTAACAGTGGTAGAAATATATGCAAACAAAGCCGGGCAGTTCCACACTTATACTTGGTATTTGTTTTTTTCTGTGTGGTTTCTGGTATGTCAAATTCAAAGCAGAGAAAGTTGCCCCCATACCCCTGCTGGAGTGAGTGGGTGTGCTCTGGCCTGCTGCAGGCCACTTTCTGAGCTGTCTGGGCCAGAGAAGCACAAATAGAAACCTCGGGCACATGAGGACACTCACAGGCCGCAGAGCCCATGAAGGGCTCTGTCAAGTTCCAGTGAACAGATGTTTATCCCACGGTATCCCTCTTCTTGGGGTTTGTCCAGTGCATTAAAGGGAAAAAAGAAAGGAAGAAAAAGAAACCTTAAACTGTTTACACTAATTATCCCCCTTTGCTGCCTTGGCTCGCTTTGTTTTGCTCCTTCCTTTTCCCCATACATTAAGAACTCTTCGTGGGAGGAAATTCTGCCCAGCTGCTTTCTGGAACAGACCCTTCCATAGCTTAAACTGGGAACCCTTTGTTCTTGGAGCCGAATGGAGCTCCGCTTGCCTTGTCACGTGTGTGTTGGCGCGTCTTCCCAGAAGTTTATAGGCTTTTTCAACCCATTTCCTCCTTACCCCAAAGATACTCTGCTTCCATGACTTTTCTTCAAGTAAATAACTCCAGATCCCGTCGCTGTTTCACTTCCCCCTGCGGCTGAGGCGGCATTTGATGTAGCAATCAGCTCCGAAGCATGTGGTTAAGTTTGGTGAGTGCCATGCCACTATCCTAACTATTAAACAATAAGTCAGACCCTTTCTTCTTTCACTGTTTTGTTCATGTTTTCACTTATCTTTTCATTTCCTTTGTTCAAGAAGTGTACATATATATTTAACTCCCGCTGTGTACCAGGTACTGCTCTGGGTACAAAGGAGTCAGCAGTAAGTAAAACCAGACGTGGTCTTGGCCTTCAAGGAATTCCCATTGTCGTGGGGGAGAAAGGCATATAAAGAATTAATTACAATTCAAGGTGATACACGCTGTAATAGTAGGGTGTTCAAAGTTCTTTGAGGAATGGCAAGGGTGTAATTGACTCTGCCTCAGGCATCAAAAATGACTTCCCAGAGTGCTTGACATGTGTGTACTCCAGACATAGAACAGCATATCTGGAAGACTGTGTTTGCAAAATGGTAAATAGGTCAGAGGAGGCAGTAACTAGGGTACGAGAAATGAAGGAGATAAGCTGGGAGCGCAAGGTGGGCAGCAGCCCGAAGGGTATATCTCACAGAAAAGAGAAGATAAGAGCAGTGACAACTTTTAAACAGAAAGCCACAATTCATTGTTATGGACTTAGATGTGTCTGCTTAAAATCCGTACTCTGCGCTCCCACCCCAGGACCCCAGAAAGTACTGGCGATGGCTCCTTTCAGTGGTTGTTAATCTAGAATGAAGTTGTCATGGTATGCTTTAATCAGTAGGACTGGGGTCCTTACCAGAAGAGGAAGTTGAGAGGCAGAGAGAGAAGATTGTGGAAGCATGCTACAAAGGCATTCATCAGCCAGTCTTGGATCTCAGACTTCCACCTCGGAAACTGTAGAAAATACAGTTCTGTTGTTTCGGCAGCCCAGTCTGTGTGCACTTAGTTATAGGAGCTCTGAAGAGTGGATACACTCGGGATTGTGTGGCGGATGCTGGCTCAGGATGGACAGTAGTGAAGTAGAGGAAGCAGGAACAGGGAGCCGTGGCAAAGGTCTAGGTTGCTGAAGGACTGTGCTAGTGAGTTACCCTTTTAACCAAAATAATGAATACCATAGATGGGACATCTTTGGGGGAATGGAGCCGAGTAGTACCCCCAACATTTAGATTTAGATCTGCCTGTTTCTGTTTGTACCTTGGGTGGCTGAGCTATTTGAGCGGTATGGTATGAAAGCGAACTTCCTTGCCTGCTGGCCCTGCTTGAGTTCTACAGCACGAGAGATGTTTTCCCACTGGCTCTGTTCCTGCTTCCCATTAGCAGGCGTGTCCGTAGCTGCATCCCTCCCCCTCTGGCTGCAGCTCCACTGGGAGTCATCTCCTGCCGCTGTAGTTCTCTCTAGTTCAAGGCCTGGGCTAAATAATGCCAGCCCACTGTTGCCAGGCCTGGGGTGCTCCTCTGTCTCTTGTTTCTTTAACCCTGTTTACAGCTGCGGAAAAAGTTCCTTCAGTGGTTCTGTTCAGTCTGCCCTTTGAATGCGCCATCCCTTTCTGTCCATGACTTGGAAGTGTCTCCTTCCAGGAGGGCATTAATCATGACACTTGGAAAGAGTCTGAGTCTGCATGTAGATTTAGTATCATGTAGGTTCATTTGAATCTATTAGTTGCTAATCGTGTAGCATGAAAAAGGAAAAGGGTCATAGTTAGAAAGCTGGAAAAAAATAAACTTTTCAGGAATTTTTTTTAATAGCAAAGTTGAATTTTACTTACATAGTCTTCAATTTGGTTATATGAATAAACTCAAATGAATTAATTCAGACTGAATCTTCCTACTAGTTACATAGAAACTGAAGTTTGCGTGCATGGTGGCATATACCTGTAATTTTCAACCAAGAGGTTGAGGCAGGAGGATCATGAGTTCTAGCTTCCAGCCTAGCTTAAAAACTGAGAGGGCGGGGGAGAGAGTTCTTGACTTTGATTTTGTCATAAAGAGGGGACTTGATAACCAGTGAATAGCAGATCAGTTTATAGAGAGTAAGTAGCATAATAAAAGATAACATTTTAAAATGTCCTTAAGGACCTCAGAAATAAATATAATTATTAACAACCCTCTATGTCTAATTACAAAATGCTTTAAAAAATACTTCTTAATGAAATTTACTAAGTCCTTTTGGATGGCACTCGTTGGTGGCCAAGACTTACTTACGCTATATATTCCAAAACAATAAAGCCTATGCTACCTATTGACATGGTTGTAATG
>CABHPH010111884.1:0-15167 GCA_902168325.1 Peromyscus nudipes
ACACCCGACAGTTCTCAACCTTTGCAGGAAGGAGATGCGTTTTCACTCCCAGCAGCCTTAGAGACATCTGCCTGGAAGCTCCCATACTTCACTACTACAGCATGGAATTAGTCGCTTTTCCCAATGCTCCAGGGAAGAGGGCTGGTTAGTAGCTCACAGTCTGTCATGGTGGCGGTATGGTGGCAAGAACCTGAGGCCGCCAGGGGCACATCGTGCCTGCAGACAGGAAGTGGGGCTGAGTTACCACTAGTGATCTGCTTCCTCCGGCCAGGCTCCACCTCCTGAAGGTTCCACAGCCTTCCTAAACAGCACAAGCAGCTGGGGTCAAGTGTTTGAAGGAGCCCAAGGGAGGAGTCTGGGAAGTGCACTATCCATGGTGCTGAAAGAAGCCTGGCGGCTAGCCAAGGCCATCAACCCACCTGCTTAGTGCCCGTCAATGACATCAGCACGTCCTGCCTCCATGGTTCACTCTCAGAACAACCTCATCACCTCAGACACACCGCCTTTCCCTCTCTGTTCCCACTCCTCAGCGCAGAAGTAGAGTCTTTTCACATAACCAGCATCCTACGCCACAAGACCTTTGTTCCTGTTTTAACTTTCAGTTCATATCACATTCTCAGCGGCCGTTCCTGTTGCCAACTAGGTAATAGTCCGTGTGTTTACTTATCCACTCATTATCCTGTGGACCCTTGGCCTGTCCCCACTCTTGTCTACTGTCTCTTGTCTACGGGTCAGGCTGACTCGGATGTTCATGGACGTGTGTGCAGTTTTCCTGAGTCCTGGGGTGACTCTGCAGATCTACAGACGCTGGGTTGACATGGTGTGGCTCTCTCCATTCCTTCCTTGCCAGCACTCGGTATTGGCTGTCTTCTCTAGTCCACCATTCCAGTGGGTGGGAAGTGGTGTCTCTCTGTGGGTTCGTAGCTCAGACTGGCCTTGAACTTGTGATCCTCATGCCTCAGCTTTCCTCTGTCATCCCTGCTTTGACTTGCGTTTCCCTGACAACCGATGGTGCTAAGTCCATGTGTTCATGGGTCACTTCATACTTTCTCTGAGGAAATCATTCAGTTTGGCTTTTTAGTAAATATTTGCGTCCTCTGAACGCTAAATCCATGTGAGTTGCAACCAGGCTCCCTGGCATGAGACTGAGCTCCTCGAGAGCATAATGCTGCCCAACACTGTGTCCTAGAGCACACAGGATGACAGTGCAGGCGGGCTCCTTCAGGAGCAGAGCCACACAGTTGGTCCCATGTGTTGGCTCACCTAACTCTGAGCCCTCCCTGCAGGCCTGTCTTAAGTGACCTCTGAGACATAAAGCAAGGGGAATGAGGCAGGTGCCCCAGCGGGCAGAGCCATTCATTCCTACTCCAGTTCCATGGAGGTTGAAGCAGGCCCAAGGCTGCTTCGCCTCAGGACCTGTTCATGCTGGGCAGAATGCTCAGTGAAGTCAAGTGCCCAAGTCTCCAGTGGCCCACCACTAAGCATGACCCCAGCTCATACCATGATCTCAAGAAGGAGGAGAGAGAAGGCACGGTCACATTGTGAGGACACCCGGTCGAAAGGGTGGCTGGGAAACATGGTCCTAATCTCGGCCACGGGGCCCGAGTAAATGTTGGTGGCTTTAGTATAACGAGAGAGAAGGGGCCAGCAGCTATGGGGAACAGACAGCCACATTTGCCACCCTGACCAGGGGCAGTCACTCTCAGGGCCTGTGTCCCTCAATCCACGGCCTCCCCTGGGCCCCTGGCTGCCTCACCTCTGCAAGGCAGCTGCCCCTGCGGAGTCCTCTTGTTCTCTGAACACAGAGACTCTGCCCATGTGTCACCTTGGGCCTCCAGGGCTGGACCAGACCAGGTCAGGGTTAGATGTTCCACAGGAAGAGTGAGTGTGGGTGCCTCTGTTAGATTTCTTCGAATCACAGAGCTAAGGGACAGCCAAGGCATGCTGTCCCCAAACCCAGAGCAGATAACCAGCTGGGGCCTTCTGTACTCTGTCTTTTCCTTCTGAGGACGGAGGAGGTGAGGCCATGACACCTGTCATCAACCCTCGCCTCTGTGGCTCTCTCCGCGTCTGCCCCTCTCTCCTTTTATCTCCCTCCCCCTCCCTTCCTCACTCTTCATCCCTGCTTCCTTAGCTTTCTCTTTCCCTCCTTTCTTTCTTCACCTGTGGATTCCCACCATGGAACCGGGGTGGCCACAGTGAATTGAGTCAGGCCCTTTGCCACCCAGCCGACGGCCACATGTGGGGCATTTGTAAGGCACTGGCTCCCAGCAGGTGGAGGGAAGTGTCACCCCTGTATTGTCTCAGAGGTGGCCCCACTTCCCCAGCCCCCAAGCTGAGGCCGGTTGACAGGACCAGGCTGCTGTGGGGGCTTCCGCAGCCTTCCGCAGCCCTGAGGCCTCCCCTTTCCAGCCCCAGGGCTCTGTTAGTGATTTTCCCAGCAGGGCGGCCCGATGGCTGGTGCCTTGAGAAGCAATTATGTGAAGTGGCTGAGCAAGGGAGCTATTACCGGCAGGGCGCCACAGTTGCTGTGACCTCAGTTGCCACTTAGCTGTGCCCAGCTGGAGCACCCACAGCAGGCCCAGACACCCCGCCCAGGCGTCGCAGCCTGCCTCTTGTAGAGACCAGCTGTTGGGGAGGCCAGGGTGATGGGCTCAAGACTATCACTGATTGAATGGTAGTGGCTGCCTACAGTATTGTGTTGAGTATTAGAAGGCCAGATCTGGGGGGCGGGGGGCTCCATTGATTAGTAACTTCTGTTATAGGCTCACCTGCGTCTAGGGGGGGTCTAAGGGGGTTGTTTGTTGTCTCTGGGCTTTGTTGGCTTAAAGCTCTAGAGGTGAGTTTTCCCAGATGCCCCAGCATGGTGTGTGTGTGTGTGTGTGTGTGTGTGTGTGTGTGTGTGTGTGTTATGCATGTGTGTTCATATGTGTGTATAAGTGTGCTCACCCATGCCTCTGTGTGTGTGTTCAGGCATCTGTGTGTTCACCCATGCCTCTGTGTGTGTGGAGGCCAGAGGTCAATGGTTTCTTCCTCCATTGCTCTTGACCCCATCTTCCCAGCCCTATGGCATTTTACTTGCAGTTTTTAAAAATTGTGACTAAAGGGGCCTGGGAGATGATTCAGCTGGCAGAGTGCTTGCTTTGCAAGCGTGAGAACCTGAGCTCAGTCCCTAGAAGCGACATTGAAAAGGCAGGCGTGGTAGCTCACACTTGTAATCCCAGCACTGGGGTGGGCGGTGGAGGCTGGGATCCCTGAGGCTCACTGGCCAGCAAGCCTAGTTTAATCAGCAGTCTTGGGCAGTGAGAGAACCTGTTCAAAAATACAAGGCGGCTGGGTGGTGGTGGTGGCGGCGGCGGCGGCGGCAGCGCACACCTTTAATCCCAGCACTCAGGAGGCAGAGGCAGGTGGGTCAAAAAAGAAAAGAAGAAAGGAAGGGAGGGAGGGAGGGAGGGAGGGAGAGGGAGAGAGAGGGAGGGAGAGAGAGAGAGAAAGAGAGACCTAACAGGGTCAAAACACTGACACACCCACAAAAGCATCCCCTGAATTTGGAAGTGACACTAGTTTGTGGGGCTGCTGTGAAGGGACATGAGGGCAAGATGGGCTGGGTGGCCAGTCCTGATGCCACAGGAACAGGGTACAGGAAGCCAGGGCTGCAGAGGTGCACGCTGTGTCCTCTGACACGGTCCGTGTGGGCCTGCGCAGCGGGAAACACGAAGTCTGCACTGCACTCAGACAAGCCCTCAGTCTCGTCGTGGAGCAAATTCTTGTCTTTCAAACAAGCATCGGCCTGAAACTGACCGCACGTCTGCCATTATTACAGGGCGAGGTCCAATGCTAGAGAGCCTGCCCAGCATGCACAAGGCCTGGGATCCATCACTGGCAACCCCAAGACAATAACAAGAAATGAATGTTGACACTTGGGTGCTGTCCCCAATGTCAACCCCACATCAGCCCTTTCTTTGTCCTGACACCTCAGTATCTTAATGGTCATGGGAGAGTGGAAACTGAGGGCTGGGAATGTTAGGGTGAGCCATGTTTCATGAGCGCAGAGGCTCCAGTCTGAAGAAAGACACTGGTAATGGTTGATGTATTTGACATTATGAACTTAACAGTGGCTAAGATGATCATTTTGTTTTATAAAACAGTGGCTAAGATGATCTGTGGGTTTTATAAAAGTACTCATGTGTATGTGTTTACACATGTGCACAGGCATGTGGGGGTCAAAGGTCAAGCCTGGGCCTCTTCCCCAGTTACTGTCCACCTTGGTTTTGTTGTTGTTTATTTTTTTCAAGACAGGGTTTCTGTGTACAGCCCTGGCTGTCCTGGATCTCGCTCCGTAGACCAGGTTGGCCTCGAACTCACAGATCCGCCTGCCTCTGCCTCCCGAGTGCTGGGATTAAAGGCACGTGCCACCACTGCTGTGTTATTATCAGCTTTCTGCCCTCTTATGTCTCTCCAGCCCCATCCACACACCCCTGTAATTAGATGGTGCGGTCCATCTGCCCATGCCGTGATGTCCAGACATGCAGGCATCTGTTTTAACAATGTCCCTGTTCTGTGGTGTGTGTGGGAATGGCCTTGTGTTATGAAGTCACATTCAAGTGTCCAGGGGTTGAAAATAAATGCCTCCCACGGGCACCTGAACTCCGGGTGCTGGCCAGACCTGTACTCCTCAAGTCTCAGGGCGCTTGAGGAATACGATGAGGAGCTGGAGGCAGCTGGAGGCGTGCTGGTGAGGCAGGGAGGTGAGGGCCTGTCTCTAGGCTCACCCTAGCACACACCCCATGGAGAGGGCGTTTCCATAGCCTGGCTGGGCTTGCCCACGTGCTGGTGATGCCTGAGCTTGGGGTGAAGTGCCAGGCCTTGTCTGGTCCTCTGGGAAAAGGCCCTCCCCACACCTCCCAACCTCCTCCTGTGGGGCTCATTTGAAGCATGCATCCACTCGTTTATTTAGCTACTTAGGTTTTTGAGACAGACTCTTGCCATGTAGCTCTGGCCAGCCTCAAACTGACAGTAATCCTCCTGCCTCAGCTTCCTGAATGCCTGGCTGATGTCTTTCTTCTTCTTCTTCTCCCAGATGCTCTATCTACTCTTTTATTTCATACAGTATTTAAACTTTCTTAGACACAAACAAAACCGGAGGCTAAGGCCGGCCTCCTTGCGTCTGCCTGCTCAGTAGTGCCCTCACCTGGTGAGTCCTTGTACTGCTCCTCCAGGTTAGCAGGGCTGACAGTGAGATAAGAGTGCCGCTGGCAGGCGCCCAACTGGCTCTGGTCTAGCCTGGACTACATGTCTCCTGCACAGTACCAGGAGCCCCACGGGACCCCAGGCTCTGACACAGATGCCCCATCGGTGTCTTACGGAACCCCTACCCACCCCCCGTGGGCCTGGAGGGTCTCTAAGACCCATCTCAGGCAGCAAGCGCTTGCCCTCCCCACTCCTCCGTGTGTGTGTGTGTGTCCTGCGTCCTGTGTAGATGAAGAGGCAGGCCACACAGCTAGTGCAGGAAGGTGGCTTGAGCTTTGGTTGCTCGAGGTTCCAGCCATGCCATCTTCATCTTCTGCCCATCACCAGGTGTGCGGCTCAGCGGGCACCTGCAGACTGGCCAAGTTGGAAAAGAAAGTCTCCCGAAGGCGGGGGGGAGGGATGGAGCCCGGTCAGTAATCTTGAGAGTGTTCTAGCGGCTGACTGGGACAGAGTCCGTTGACAGTCACCTTTTGGCCAGCCAGCTGGGGGGAGAGGAGTCCAGTGCAACACCCCTAAGTTCTGTTCACTCCCATTTCTCTCCCCCATCACACATCGGGGAGCCAGGACTCCTGGGGCAAGAGTGTGATTTATCCAGGCTCCCAGCTCCTCACTGACATAACTGGACCCCTGCCTAGTGTCTGTGTGAGCTTTGTGGGATCTAGTTGAGTGCCGTGTGTGCAGGGTGAGTCTTAGTCCAGACCTGCACTTCGTGGGACTCCAGGTATCACCTACACTCACACACTGGCACCTTTGGGCTTCTGTCTTGCTGGCCCTGGCAAGCAGGTGACACTCAATTGCTGCTCCCCTCAGGGAGACACCCCGAGCTCAGTGCTCTCCCCCTTCCTGCCCCAGTCTGGCCCTCGTCTCATTCCCCACAGAGTGGACCAACTAACCTTCCTCCCCAGGGGTCCACAGAGGACCACACTCCCCCTCTGCCTGAGTCAACTAGCTGCTTGAGGCCTGTGGGTTGCAAAGCTCCCCTGCCTGGATGACTTTGGCTGGTGACCACGCAAGGTCCAAGAAGGCTTTGGCTGGTCTAACACGTAAGGTCTCAGGGCAGGTGGGCCAACCCTGCCTTGGAGTCCCTTCTGCTTTCTGAGTGCTCCCCCGACAGCCAGTTCAGGTCATCGGGTTCTGAGACACCTTCTTTGAGCTTCCTTTGCCCCTGACTTTGCAGGTGACCCCACCTTGCAGATGCCGAAACAGCCAGAGAGGCAAAACCCAGCCAGCCCTCTTCCCCTAGGCTCAGATTTGATGTGCAGGAACAGGGTCCACAGAAACTGGACTTGGCTCAGTGACAGGGAAGCCTGATGTCCCTCCCCTGTCATACTGAGTCCACACCTGCTCTTATCCCCTGTGAACTCCAAGCCCACATCCCATCCCTGTCAATAAATGTGGATTTGATTGTCATGGGGCTCTCCTCAGCTTTGAAATGAGATCTTGGTGCCTACTCACTCCTGTCTCTGACCCCCCAGTTCCTAACCTAGTTCATCCTCAGGTGCCCAACTCAGATCTACAGAGACAGAGCCAGTGTCTACAGACATGGGAAGCCAGATAATTTCATTTCTGATGAGCATTGTGTGAGTGTGTAGGAACCCCTAATTTCACTGTACCTATGTGAGGTGGGCAATGTTATCTACCTCTCACATCAGCTAGAAGGCTGAGGCGTCCACCTGGTCACCCATCTGCAACCTGGCAGCGCCAATGCCAACTGCAGCAGCCAGTGCTGTGCCCACGACCCCCGCCGCTGTCCCTGTGGTTCCCTAGGGCATTGTAACAGAGGGCCACAGACCGAAGGTTCAGTATAAGCAGGAGCTGTGCTCTTTCAGTCCACACAGTCTGTCTAGAGGTCTGAAGTAGGAAATGCTGGTCCACAGAGGACCACACTCCCCCTCGGGCTTCAGAGAAGTCCTTCCTGCTTCTCCCAGCATCCAGAGCATCCTTGGCATCCCTTGGCTTATGGCCATATCAATCCGGTCTCTGCCTCTGTCTTTACATGGCTTCTCTCTGCAAGGTACTCTCTTCCTCCTCCCCTCTTCTTTTCTGTTGTTTGTCTTGAGACAAGGTCTCATGTAGACCAGGCTAGCCTGGAATCTGCTGTGTAGCTGAGGATGACCTTGAACTCCTAATCTTCTTGCCTCTGTCTCCCAAGTGCTGGGATTACAGGTCACACTGGTGGTGACCGCTAGGGCCTAGGTCACCTGGGTAAACTCATCTCAAGGTCCTCCCTTTTTTTATTTTTATCTTTGTACACTTACTTTGTGTGTGTGTGTGTGTGTGTGTGTGTGTGTGTGTGTAAGTATGCACGTTTCATGGTGTGCATGTGGAGGTCAGTTTGGAGGAGTTGATTCTCTCCTTCCATCATGTGGATTTTGGGAATTGAACTTGGGTCATCAGGCTTGGCAACAAGCCTCTTTTACCTGCTGAGCCATCTCGCTGGCCTCTCAAGGCTCTCACTTTAGTGACATATACAAACTGTCTTCTGAATACTGCAGGTCAGTCATTACAGGTATGGGGAGAAGAGGAGGGCATGTCTTTTAGGGGGGCACCTTGTCTAGTGTCAGCTAGGAACTGAATGAGGAAACTGGGCATGGAGTGACACCTGGTGATGCTGGAGGGTCCCCAGCCCTACCTCTCTGGCTTTGCCACAGTGGACCGGGGTGGCCTGTGACTGGGCCTCCCAGCCCTGTTTCCACACCCCACCCCCTCCACTCCTTGGATGTCAAGTTCAGCTCTGCCGCTAGCTCCAATGTGCTCTGAGATCTGGTCTCCAGAGACCTGGTGAACATTACAAACACCTCATTAAGCCTCTCCCAGGCCCCTGGAGGCCAGGCTGCCACCGCTTTGCCTTTGGAGAAATAAAAATTCGCAAAGAAATGGCTCCTGGCAGCCCCTATTTCCTCTTCCGTGTGGGTGAAGCTTGGGGTTTGAGTGTCTACCTGCTGGGTGGGGTGGGCCGTGAGCTGAGGTCCTACACAGGAGGGACGATGGCCTCCATGTCCAGCTGTGGTGGGGGGACAATGAGGAAGGAGCCTCAGTCACATCTGAACTGCAGCTCAGGCTCACACCTGTGCTGTGGGAGCGGGGATCTGGCCGTTGGACCCCAGCCCCTGTCCCCTTCTGGCTACTTGTCTCCCATCTGAGTCATCGCTGATCTCCTGTGGCTCTCAGGGGTGACCCAGACACGGCACACAGGCTGACACCACTGGAGCTGTGGGATGTCCGTGTTGGCAGCTTGCAGGGAGAGCTCTGTCCCTGCTCCATGCTGCTCCTATGGCGGAAGATCTGGGTCCCTGACAAGCCCTGACAAGACATTAGATTTTTCCAAGAAGCTTGGGCACAGAGTAAAGGCTTTGATCAGTGTCTCTGCTGTCACCTGAGGTCCTCTGAGGTCCAGCCTGTCCTCAGTTTCCTCTCTTCTGTGAGCAGTTGTGCTTTGACCAAGATCTGGGTGTGGAGCCTGGGCAGTCACGGGCCTTCCAATCCTGCTCAGGCATTGCCTCCTCCCCGCTCCCTCTCCCGCTTTCCCCTCTCTCTCCTCCTCCTCCTTTCCCTTCTCCCTCTCCGTTCTTCCTCCTCCCCTCCCTCTCTTCCTGCTCCCCCTCCTCCTACCCTCCCCCTTATCAGACTGGCATCTGTCGCCCTACTGTGTGAGATGCTGCTGACAGGTCTCTGAGCTCCACCCGACTCTCTCCTTGGTTGCTGGCTGCCTGTGCAGACAGCATCGTGGAAAGTGGCCCCTCGTCTGTTGACTTGAGTTCAACCAGTGCCTGTGGGGATGCCCGGGACCCACCCTCCCCTTTGGCTCATGGGGGTGCGTCCTGCTGCCTTATGACCTGCTCACATGGGAACACAAGTAAAGGTGAAATCCAGGGACTTCAGCAGGGCTGGCAGGACGGGGCCTCAGGGGTAAGGTTTAGCTTAGGAGTTTGGAGTGTTGGGAGATGACAGGACCTGCCACGAGGTGAGACCACAGAATTGGGGTCAGGCCTGTCCTGGGCAGTCACCTCGGCCTGTGCCCAGCAAGGCATGTCTTACAGAGACTACTCATGGTTACCGCTTTGAAGTTCTCGATAGTTTTATCTGGAGAGGAAGCTAACCAGGGCAGGGAAGCCAGCTGATGACTTGAAGGCATCTCACTCCCAGACAATCCCCGGGCCTTGGTGCTCAGGCCCCACGTGGCCTCACTGAACTCCTGTGATGGTGCGGGGTTCTGCTGATGGAGGAGGCCGACCGACCTCTTTGCCCTCTACCCCATGGGGATCTGGACCTGGTGGCCAGGCAGTGCCATAGTGGACATGTCCTTCTGGGGTGGGGGCTGCTGTTCTTTCGCCTGTTGGCTATGGGTTGGTGCTGAGGCCCAGGGTAGAGGGAGAAGCAGGGTCATTACATATGGTCCCCTTGGACTATCCCTGGGGCTGAGGTGGCCCTGCCTGAGACTCTATGTATGAGGCTTCCCCTTCCCCTGGTGTTGCCTCGTCACCCGAAATTTGAGGTTTCTCTCTGGGAATGCACCTTCTGCTGGGGGTCAGGAGGCCTCTCCAGATGCCCGAGTCCAACTTTAACTGAGTAGAGCAGAGTTACCCAAAGGTTAGATTTAAACTAGGCACTGAAAAGGTAAACCAAGAGGCTGGAAACAGGTTTCAGGTTACTGTGGCTCTGTCCACACATGTGAGGCCCTCGCTTTTCTGCAAGCCCATGCCTGACCCTCTCCCGCTCTGTTCCTGTGTCCAGGACCCATCTAGCTACTCCTGGGAAAAGACCCTGAGCTCAGCCTGGTGGGTAGCCTGCCCTCTTCAGTGGGTCTCTAGGCTGTTCCTCACACGGTTTACATGGTTCGCCTGCTATTCCTGGGCACGGGGGTGGGCTGTAGGGTGAGGGAAAAGAGGGGGTGCTGGATCTAAAGATAGATAGGAGGCCTGAAGGTGAGGGGAGGCACCGGAAGGAGGGTGAAAGAATGCTTAAAAATCGACCTGCCTTTGCATTTCCCAGGCTTCCCAGGCTCCTAGAGCACTGGGGTTGTCATGACAACTGAGATACATCCTCTCCATCCTTCCCCCCACACAGAAACTGGTTGGTGTGGGTGGGGCCTTTTCTCTGACTGGCCAAGAGCTCTCTGACCCAGGCAGACTGAGCACTGGAGAGGATGAGCCTCGGCCCAGCTTCCCCTCCTAAGCAACTGTTTCTCCGCTCCTGATGAGGGATGACCCCTGCAGCCTGTGTGTTAGGACGGCAATATTCCGAGCAGAGCCTTGTCCATGGGGAACCTCACAGTCCTCAACTACTGTTCCTGCCAGTAAATCCTTGCCCTTCTCTTTTTGGACTGTGTGGCTGTATAAAATCGGCTCTCTAACCCCCACCTCGAAGTCAGCCCTGGTGTTCCTCACCTCAGCAGCAGTGGCACCAGTGAGGGTCCAGTCAGCAAGGAGGTGTCCACAGGAGGAGGGCGCTAACAGGGAGAGAGGCCGTGGAGGACATTTTCAGATGATGGCATTTAGTTGATGCAGCTTGTAGGTGTTGTTCATTGACTGGGCCAATTTGGGCTCCATTTGGGGAACAGGAATATGGAAATCTCTGCCTCATGGCTCACTCATAAGTGAACTCCAGGTGTGCAGAATGCTTGTGTATGAAGTGTAGAGAGTTTGACTCTTACTACATGGAGCATGCTCAGGAATTCAAGCTCTGCAAGCCATGGCAGTACACTCTTGTATTCCCAGCACTGGGGAGGTTTGAGACCAGCAAGATCCTTGCCACAAAGCAAGATCCCATTTCAGGCGAAGATACAGCTCACCAGGAGAGCCCATGACTACATGTACAAAGCCCTGGGTTCAAACACCAGCACATCTCCAGACAGTCAACCTCACCACCATGCACCAAGCCCTGGGTTCAAACACCAGCACATTGCCAGACAGTCAACCTCACCACCGTGCACCAAGCCCTGGGTTCAGTCTCTAGCACCACATAAAACCAGGTGTAGGTGTTGGAGAGATGGCTCAGTGGCTAAGAGCACTTCCTGCTCTATCATGCGGGTCAGAGTTCAGATCCCAGCATCCATGTTGGGCAGCTCACAAAACACCTGGAACTCTAGTTCCAAGAGGTCCAATGCCCTCTTCTGGTTCCCAAAAGCTCTTCCATGTATACGCACATGCCCACACAGAGACATACCCCCACGAATATAATAATAATAATAAATAATAATAATAATAATAATACAAGCATGGTCATTCTTTGTTACATGCTAAGCTGGAGGTCAGCCTGGGCTACATGAGACCCTGTCTCAAAAATAATAAAAAGGGAAAACAAAAAGAAATGCAAATTCAAGCCACACTGTGATGATACTGTCTTGCTCGTCAGCTTGGGAGAGATGGGTAAGCTTTGCTGACCCACGGAGCAGGAGAGCTGTGGACGGACCTCCCAGGGGAGCTCTTGTCATGCCCAACACAGCACAGGGCTTCCTCGGTGTCCCTGCTGTGCCTTAACTCAGAGATCACAGTTCTGGAAATTTATCCCAAAGTCAGATTTGTGTTGCAAACGTCAAACACACAGGTCATTGTTGGGCCGGGACTTGGGAGTGTAGGAGATGACGTGTGGCCACACTGAACTTGGGGCAACTCAGTGAACAGAACCAAGAAGTTCTGTAATTCACTGGCATGACACACAAAGTGTGGTGTTAAGTGAGAAAATCCAGAAGTGAAGGAGAGCGTGTGGTGTGGCTTCTAGCGTGTTCACGACCTGTGTCTGATGTGCGGGAACCGTAGGGCACAGACTGGCTGGGATGCTGTGACCAGAAGTGCTCTAGATTTCAGACTTTATTGGGTTTTAGAGTACCTGCATATCCGTGGTGAGATTTCTTGGAGCCACTCAGGAGGTTGAGACAAGAGGATTGTGAATTTGAAACTGGCGTGCAGTACACATGAGACTCATCTCAGGAAATCAAAGCAAAACAAGAAAATATTTCTTAGAGATAGAAGCCAAAGTTTCACTTATGCCTCCAGTGTGCTGTCTACACGGCCTGAGAGTGATCTTACACATGTTGTTAGTGTGTCTGCTCTGTGACGTGGACACCCTTCTCTGTGTGGACCTCAATACTACAGGCCACTGTGCCAGCCTCCTGCTAGCCCTTCCCTCACAGGACAGGCCCTGTTCTGTGCCCTGGCCCCAGCACCTCCTGTGTCCAGCATCTGTGTCTAGCAATAGACAAATTAGTCTAATGGACATTGCTCCCACGGGGAACGAGTGACTCCAGTGACAACAGAGATGTGGGGCCTTGGTGCCACTCACCACAGGTCCAGTGCTGTGATCAGGAGGGTTCTCTGTGTGAGTGTACACACTGTGGAGGGCTGTGGTCAGGAGGGTTATCTCTGTTAGTGCATGCACTGTAGAGGGCCCAACATCTCCCCTGGAAGTGGAGCAACACTTGGTTGGAACAGACACTGTGGCTCAGACACTGTGGCTGCTTTACATCGAAGGCTTTCTTTGCTGTGAGGAAAGCCCCCGGGGAACCTCGGTGACCATGCTCTGACCTTTGCATGAGCATTTGGTGGCTGTGGCCAGGCATGGTGCACAAGCCCACTGCTTAGAAGCTTTAGACAGGAAGACCACGTTTAAAGTCTGGAAAGGCAACTTAGCAAGACCCTGTCTAAAAGATAAATTCCAACAAGCCACCATGCCTTGTGACTGGCACAGAGTGAGGAAGAGAAGGGCAGTGCTGTGAGCTGAGGATGCCTGGGAACCTTCCAGCCTCTGCGGGGCGCTGGCGGGTCTTCATCAACCTCTTCTTGTGGTCCCTGGGAGGCAGGTTGCAGGAGACGTTCCTTCCAGTTGCCATGTGTGAACACCATGAGCAGTCAGTTCCTGAGGAAGCATGATTGTAGTATGTGTGCCGCCTGGGCCCTGTACCCAGCCCTGAAAGTATCCCAAGACTTGTGTCTAGGAGCGCCACAGCAGTCTGCAGCACCCATTGACAGAGTGAGCTGTTATTGGAGGACAGAGCCAACCTGAATCTCCTTGTTTGTGACCTAAGAACCACGGCTCCATTATTCCTGTGCACAGTGTCTGGCTTCAGGGCTGCCCAGAGTCTCCATACTTGTCAAGATAAACGCCAAGAGGTATTAGCCTGTTCACAGAGCCTGACAAGCCCTGGTCCAGGTCTCTGAGGGCTGGCCTGAGAGTCAGATGATCAAGCCAATGGGGCTAGCCCCCAGTGGGCACCTAGGGGGCGGGGCCAGCAGGGGCATGGTCCCTCCCCAGCAGCCTCCCTGGAGGAGGTGGGTTGCCTTGACAACCACAGCCCAGGGAGAGAAACTTGCTGTGGGGCTGGGCACTCCCAGTAGAGTCTCTGGGAGCTGGCTTCCAGGGAGGGGGGTGGGATTCTACGCATCCCTGAGCCACCAGGACCACGTGTTAACTTCGCCACAAGCAGTGGCTTTAGGTGGACCATGTGTGGACACAGCTCTGTCACACACTGCTTCCCTGGGCTGTCATCTTGAAGCGCTGCCAACTTGGGCCCTGACTCTCATCAGGCTGGGAGCTGGAATCCCAGCTGAAGATGGTAGGGCTGGTTCCGTGACAGGCTGGTCCTGCCTCTGTCCTTTTCTAGATGCTAGCAAGTCCCTAGTCTTCATGGAGCTCTCTCTCCCCTCTGTCTTTGTTCACGTTTACTTTCTAGGCCAGTGTACTGGATTAGGGCCCATCCTGATGATCTTACCCTCCCTGAATAAGGTCACAGCCACAAATACCTCGGACAGGACCATAATATGTCTACTAGGGCTCTGACCCAACCTGTTCACACACACCTGACCTTTAGTTTAAGGTTGTTCTTAGAATTGTAAAGAAAAGCCACATTTACACTCAAAGGAAAGCTCATATGACACATCCTAGCACTGGAGAGGCTGAGGCAGGAGAATTATGAATTCAAGGTCTGCCTGAGCTACAGAGTGACATCTGTCTTTTAAACAAAACACACAGAAACAAAGTAAACCATGCGGGGTAGGGGGCAGGGCAGGGAGGCCAAGAGAACCATCAGGCTTAGCTGGCCTCATGAGGGATGGAGTCTGCACCAGTGTGGCCCTGCCTGCATCCTGGTCTTCGTCTCTGCCCACCGATGCCCTTGCTTCTCCTCAGACCTGATTTGTGGAGACAGCCATTCAGAGCAGCGGCTGCCCAGGGTGCGTTCTGCAGCGTGTGAGGCTGCACACAGAGGCTCTCTATCTCACCTGTGGGGTGGTAAAGGCCTTGGGTTGTAGAAGGAGACCTGACAGGTAATAAGCCGGGCCTGTGGGAGACATGCACAGTGGGTGATGGAGTGGACGTCTAGGAAGAAAAAGAGCCAGAGCCCCGACAGGCACAAACCTATCTTGATAAAAAACAGGCCCTCTCTGAGATCCAGTGAAGACTGGGGACCGTATCTGGAGGAACGCCAGCATCTGTTGCCATTGCTGAGAATGACCCGAGGCCATGTGAGCCCCTGAGTCTGTAGAGATTAGCAGTGCTGCTATGGGCAGTGGAGAGGTCAGAAGCGTACACACAGTCGTACCATCCCGTGGTACAAAATACATAGTTGCCACTGGGTACCATCCTGTGAGATCCCAGAGGGGTGAAGGACAGAGGAGGGGCGCTGGGATGCCTGTGACCCTTTGCCCTCCCTCATCTGCCAGCCCAAGCCAGGAGTGGATACAGAACAAGAGACAGAGCGAGATACTAGCCAGAGATTTGGTTCCTATGGTCCAGGGGAGGAGGCACTTCCTACAAACAGAGAAACAGAAATGCCAACACAAGAGGGAGACAGAAGGCTCTGGAACACAAGTTCCTTTCTCCAGAGGCTCACTCTGACTCCTGACCCTCAGAGGCCAGGAGACCTGAGCTGTCCTGTCTCTTTAGTGGCCTCTCCACCATGCTTCTCCAACACTGGCCCTAGA
>CABHPH010111885.1:0-25432 GCA_902168325.1 Peromyscus nudipes
GTTCTTGATCTCTTATTCAAGAATGAAACAAGAACAGATTAGAAATGAGTCTTTGCCAAGATGGACAGAGGCCACATGAAGAGGGGATTTAAGAGCTCCAAATACTATTTTGGGCTTCCTTTATTATTTATGGGGTTTTATTACTAGGGGTTTAACTTGAGTGGTTCTGTATCTTGATTGGCAGACTTGGATTATGCCATCTTCTGCTAACTCTATATGTCCTTTCTCATAATGTGCCTGATTTTAATCACATGCAAGCCCAGTTACGCACAGGCATAGGATGGTAAATAGGTGATTCTCTCTAAAAGTTTCCTTTGATCATATAGTTTGACTTACTCCACACTTGCCCCAAACCAATCTAGGGCAGATCATGCCATTGCCTGTAGTTCCTGGATTGTGTTCTGGGATGTGTTTGAGTAGAAACTAGGCAATATCTAGAAGTTTCTAGGAGGAGTAATTTTTTTCCATTATTTAAATCAAGGATACATGGATGTATATAGAGGTGTATGGGTCGGGGTATCCTAGGTTCTTTTTTTTTTGGTGCATTGTTTGGATGGTGTGTGTGTACAGTACAAGCCAAGGTGTAATTCCACATTGCTAAACAATTCCTTATGCTTACCTGCCTCAAATTGCTAAAGGAAAGGAGCTATCAATGTGTGATAATCTACGGGCAGTAAGTGTTTGGTAATCTTTCTGTATACCTACACCCAGGTAGGCTTTGTCACATCGTATAGGTGAGGAAAGAGGTTCAATTTATAACTGCAGTTATTTTTATTTAGTTAAATCTTAATTGCTCTTCTCATCTATGGGCTCTGTTATTGTTTTCAATTGTCCTAGAGTTAGTGGCTTATCTAGGCAGTGAACCTAGGCTTTCCTTCTGTACACGTGTGAGTCTCATGTCCATATGTGACTGAATGTTGGCAAATGTGTAAGAGATACATACTTGGTCTTTGCCCCATAGCTCATGATATAGGACTCCTAAACTCATTAGAAGTTCCTGACTATTAAGGGTGAGAATATTATATTTTGCTTACTAGCTCTTTTCATTTATACTTGAACTGAAGCTAACAACCTAATCTTCAAAGGATGAAGGATGGTTACAAGAAGAGACATGAGCTTTATAGAGTTAAAACTTGCAGTTCTACACTCCTACTTCCTGTGAAGGGATGAGAGATGGAGATTGACTCATTCACTATAGGCCAATGGCTTGATCAATCATTTACTTATCTGCTCAAAAGCATCCATGAGAGTCTTAAGCAGTATATAGTCAAACTTCTAGGTTGATGAACATGGAGAGAAACTGTTCATCAGGAGTGAGTGTAGATCAGCTGCCACAATCTCATCATTAGCTTACAATCCTTTTCCAATTGGTTCTTGCAATATCCATTATGAGGAAGTGAATCCCAGAGTTTCACAAACCTTTAAAATAAGGATCCAACTACAGGAGGAGACTAGGGACCCCAATTCCTCTGAAGTGCATTGTCATGCAGGGCATGGGACTGCCATCCAGGGTGAGGTGGCAGTCTCACAGGCCTAACCCCTTCAACTCCAGGAAGTAACTGCAAGAGTTTAGGCAAGTGGTAGAGCACACCCTTTGTCCGTGAAGAACTAGAGACTTCCTTGATGTGGAGAACCTCCACACTAGTGTGAGAAGTATTATGAGCTAGCAAGAAAATAACAGAGCATAGGGAATGCCCATGAGAAGGTGTATTAGTCACTTTTCTATTTTCTGCGAACAGATACAAGACAAACAGAAACTACAGAATGGAAGGGTTAATTCCAGCTCATGGTTTGGAGGGTTTATTAGGATGGAGAAGGCATGGTAGCAGGAGTGTGAGATAGCTGGTCATATTGTGTGTAGAGTCAGGAATCAGAGAGAGATGAGTGCTGATGCTCAGCTGACCTTCTCCTTTTTATTCATTTAGGACCACGACCTATGACATGGTGATGCTCATATTTAGCTCTTTCTATTTCAATTAACCTAATATAGAAAATCCCTTATAAATGCACCCAGAGGAATGTTGATATCTAGAGTAGGTTAGCCTCTGGCTATGCCTGTGAGGGATTAACAAGACTAGATGAATTAAAATGGGAAGATCTTCCTACTGTGGATGACTATTGCTGGGTCCTGCCGGCTTCCTCAGGGGAAGGGGTGAAAAGGTGCAGAGTCAACCACACAGACCCCAGGAGTCAGATGAAGGCAAACAGCAGACTTGTTTATTCACTAATGGGGAAAGCTTTATATACCCTTCTCCCAGAACCCAGGCTGTGTCCCAAACTGGTGACATTGCATGGTCATCCCTCACTGGTTGGGCATGATTAGGAGCTCTGACAGTGATCTGGTGACATTGAGTGTTCATCCCTTATTGGCTGGGCACTATCAGGAGCTCTGACAGTGCCTGTTGCTAGGCCCTCAAGCAGACTCCAAATGATGAAGAACTCTGGACAGTGACTTTTGCTAGGCCCTCAGACTGACTCCAAGTTGGCTCATAAGGAAGTACATTATGTGCATGCCTCAGTAACTGGTTTGAGCCAATTTTCTCAACCCTATGGGTCTGTCCTACTACACGTGTTATCCACACTAAATATGAAGGGGGAAATGAGTGGAGCAACAACATTCATTGCTCTCCACTTCCCATGGATGGAATTTGTGAACAGCTGCCTCACATTCCTGCTGCCATGACTTCTCCACCATGATGGACTGTACTTCAGAACTGAGCAAAAATTGGCTCTTTCTCCCTGTTCTCATTTCTTTTCTGTTACTCTGACAAACATCACAATCAAATGCAACTTGGGAAAGACGAGGTTTATTTGGTGATATTTCTAGGTTTTAGTCCATTACTGAGGGAAGTCAGGGTGGGAGCCAAAACAGGAACTGATAAAAACACCATGGAGGGTTGCTGTTTCCTGGCTTGCTCCCAGGCTTACATTTAGCTAGCTTTCTTTTATAGTCCAGGCCTACCTGCCTAGGGGTGATGTTGTTCACATCCATCATCAGTCAAGACAATGGCCACAGGCCACAGGCCAATCTGACCAAAGCAATTCTTACATTTGATGTTCCGTATTCCCAGGTAGTTACTTTGTGTCAAGCTAATAATAAAAGCTAACTAATATGCTCCATTAAGCTACTTTTGTCAGGGTATTCTATCACAGAACTGAGAAAATAGCTAGTACAGAAGGCAGCAAGCATTGATGAATTACATTCAGGGCACCTGTATCTTTCATGAAGTGGCTCAGGTTCCAGGTCTATACATCAACTTTCTCCCATGGGACAAGGATGATGGCACTTCTGACATCATAACACAATTAGGAAAATAGTGTGAAATCTGCATGTGAAAACCTTTGAAGACAATCTCATCTACACAGGCCTGTCCTTGTTCTCCTTACAGTTTCTATGGAGCAGCTCAGAGCCAGCTGTTTCCACTGAGTAACAGAGCAGAACTGGAAGAAGGCAAACATTTGCACATGCATGAGTCCACATGGAGGAAAAGAAAAGAAAAGTAAATATGACTTGAATTTGATTCTTCCAATTGTCATAATTTTCCAATACCAAATAGGAAAAAATTGAATCACAGACTCTTACTACTAAATGAAAAGAGCAAAATCATAAAGCAACTAAAACATAATTTTTAGTGACATGCTTGCTGAAGAAAGTCTCATATCTGAATACAGAATAAAAAATGCATTAGAGATGGGAAGACCTATAGCTTAGTACAGCAGTGAAGGCAACTGAAGCCTGAGGGGAGGGGGCTAATTGTCCTCCTGGTCAGCACACACTATACTGTGTAACAGAGTTCAAGACATCAGAGTTTTGTCGACCACTCCCCCATGTGTGGGTGCATGTATGTGTGTGTCTGTGTGTGTGTATGTGAAGATGCAAATGCATGTATGTGCATGTGGATGCCAAAGGACAACCTCAGGAGTCATTCTTCAGGCACTACACATACTCCCTTTCTTCCTTCATTCTTTCCTTCCTTCCTTTCCTTTTTCTTTCTTTATCCAAAAAAAGTTCTTTCACTGACTTGGAGCTCAACAATCAGACTAATATAGCTGGCCAGTGAGCCTGAGTGATCTACCTGTCTCTGCCTCCCAAGGGCTGAGATTACAAGTACGCACTGGGAATACACATGAGTGTTCACCACTCTCTCTGGCTTTAAAAAACAAAACAAAACAAAAAACTTGCGCAGTATTTTATTATTGTGTTAAATAAGAAGAATCAGCAGAAAGTTCAATAACTACTGCAATCTTTTTAATATTTTAAACTTTTTCTTTGAAATTATGATATAATTATATCATTTGGTTCCTTCACTTTCCTCACTCCCCCTTCTCAGGCACTCCCATCTTCACTCAAATTCATACCCTCCTTTGTTGTTGTTGTTGTGTGTGTGTCCTAAGTATACAAATATACTAAATATATGAATACAACCTGCTCAGATCATATAATGCCTTTTTAAATGTAAGTTCTAGGAGCTAAACTCAGGACTTAAAGCTTGCAAGGCAAGAACTTTAAGAACAGAGGCATCACTTCAGTCTGACATCAGAGTTTCGTTGAGCCAGGGTTATGTAGTCCTATTAAATAGTATTGTAATATCATTTATCTGCATCTGTTTAGAACACAGTAGTGGGGAGAGCTCATCATTTACTTCCAAAAATCTACCTGTAGAACTCTTGCTCTTTCATTTATTGCAGCATTAGTCCAGTTGAATTCCAATTACTCCATCAACCAGGGGCTGGATTTTGACAGCAGCGGCTGTCAAAGCTCTAAGAAAGTTCCTTTGAGAGCTAGGCATAGTGTTGTGTACCTATAACTCCAGTAGTCAAGAGTCTGAGGCAGGAGGAACATGAATTCAAAGTCAGCCTGGGATTGAAAGATTCTTGTTGCTGGGACAGAGACTATTATTTTGTTGTTGTTGTTGTTTTGTTTTGTTTTTCTGTTACATAGCCTTTGTTTAGTTTCCAATGCCCCAGTAAATAACCCCTGACCCAAATTTAGGCAATCAAGCCTAATTAGACGAGGTGGGTCACAAAAAAGCAAAATGTAGGAGGGACACTACTTGGGAAGAAGAGGGGTTCAGTGAGATTGAGGAGGCCTGAAGAGGGGTGCTTGGCATACATATGATCAAGATTTATTTTATGCATGTACAGAAACGAATGTCAAGTCAAAGAATAAATAAAAAATATTTTTTTGCTTTTTTAATAAATTTTTATTTTATAATTAATTTAATTTTACATGTCAACCATGGATTCCCCTGTCCTCCCTCCTCCCCCCCCCAACCCTCCCCCCCAACCCGCGCCCCATTCCCACTTCCTCCAAGTCAGGGTCTCCCCTGGGGAGTCAGCCCAGCCTGGTAGATTCAGTTGGGACAGGTTCAGTCCCCTCCTACCTTCACCAAGGCTGAGCAAAGTGTCTCAGCATAGGCCCTAGGTTCCAAAAAGCCAGCTCATGCACCAAGGACACATCCCAGTTCCACTGCCTGGGGGCTTCCTAAACAGTTCAAGCTAATCAATTGTCTCAATTATCCAGAGGGGCTGGTACAGTTCCATGGGGGCTCCTCATCTATTGGTTCACAGTTAATATGTTTCCACTAGTTTGGCTATTTGTCCATGTGGTTTTTCCAATCATGGCCTTGACAGCTCTTGCTTATATCTTCCTCTCTCTCACTGACTGGACTCCTAGAGTTCCACCTGGGACTTGGCCATGGATCTCTGCATCTGTTTCCATCAGTCACTGGATGAGAGTTCTATCATGATAGTTAGGTTGTTCGGCCATCCGATCACCAGAGTAGGTCAGCTCAGGCACTCTCTCGACCATTGCCAGTAAACTATAGGGGAAGTATCTCTATGGATTTCTGGGGACCTCTCTAGCACTCTGCTTCTTCCTATTCCCATGGGATCTACTAAAAAATATTTTTAAGTATCAGAGTTAGCAAATCACTTCAATGAAAAAGTTCATGAGTATTCTGAGTGAACAGTGCTTGTATTGATTAAAACAAGAAATAAAGGGTCTGATATCATTGAATTCTAGAAAGCACTTCAAGGACCAAGCAGGGGCACAAATTTCAGGTAAAAGTTATGATTATTTGCCAAAAAATCTGGGCATTGTTAGTAAATGTATCTTTAAATGACAAATTAAATAACAATCATAATACAAGGGAAAGATCAGCCTTCCTTAATTGTAGATGTAACCAACCATCTTATTAAAAAAGAAACACAGAGCCAATGTAAAGATGAAAGCCCAAGAGGTCAGAGCTAAGAGTCTTACCACTTTCCACCAGCTAGCCTCTCCCGCCAAGAGACCTCTCCGAAAAGGACTACTTCCTGTGCGTTCGCCTTTAAATAAGAGTTCTGCCTTCTCATTGGTTGTAAACCCAACTACGTGACTGCCTCGTCACTGCCTCTCTGTACAGACCTCCAAGTCTTCTATGGTTGGTATTGAGATTAAGGGCGTGTGTCTCCAATGCTGGCTGTATCCTTGAACACACAGAGATCTACCTAGTTCTGCTTACCAAGTGCTGGGATTAAAGGCGTGGACCACCACCGCCCTGGCTTTCGCTATGGCTTGCTAATAGCTCTGACCCCTAGGCAACTTTATTTATTAACATACAAATAAAATCACATTTCAGTACAAATAGAATACCACTATACTTAATACTCTATTTTAAGTTTTTATCTGTGAGAATAGTAGGAAGACTTTAAAAGTTGGCTCCTTATAGGAAACTCACTATAGGTCTTTAAGGAAGCCAAGTAAAAAGCAAATACCATGATACAGTACAGGATCCCCAAAAATAACTTAAAGGAAGCTGAGGAAATTCAAAGCCTTGCTTGGTCCCTGAATATACACAGGCACACCCAAACACACACACACACACACACACACACACACACACACACACACACACAGTAGTAAAAGAAATTAACTAAAAATCAGTCTAATTATTTAGTCTACAATTTTTCAATCAAATCAAGTTCAAGAAAAGGATGACATTCTTAAATACATACATTGCAGAAAGGGGAGACCTTGTGTGGAAGTGCACATATAGTTATTATAGAAATTAATGTAGTTTCCTCAGAAAGCTGGGAATAGATCTACCTCAATATCATACTATATCACTCAGGTTTATACCCAAAGTACTCTACATTCTATTATAGAGATACTTGCTCATATATGTTCACTGCTCTTCTATTTACAATAGCCAGAAACTGAAAACTGTCTAGATGTGCGTCAACAGATGAATAGATATTGGAAATGTGGTACATTTACACAATGGAATATTTCAGCTGTTATGTAAAATGAAATTACAAAATTCATAGGTAAATGTATGGAACTAGAAAAGATCATCCTGAGTGACATAATCCACAACCAAGAAAACAAATATTGTATTTTTCTCCTATGGTGGATATTAGCTTTTAACTTTAGATATGTGTGCTACAATCCAAAAAACCCACAGAGATTGGGTGCCTAATGGGAACTGAGAGGAAGGAGAGGCTCTCCAAAGGAAGAGGAAATAGAATGCATTGTTATGGAGAGACAAGAAACTAGAATGGGAAGGTGAAATAGGGAGGAGAACGGAAAAGGAAGGTAAAGGAGGGAATATGGGCAGGGTCAGCTAACACTAAGGGTCATTTGAGAAAACCTTCAGAAACCTACACTGTAGAAGCTTCCTAAAATATACACATATAGGAAAGGAATCTAACTACCCTCACCAAAAAACAGGAGAGACCATGGCCCAACTAGATATCTTGTGCCACCAAGTAAACTCTCCAGTTCTAAGCATGGGCTACATCTTGTTGAGTCATTGATCAACAGGGCACCATGGAAACCCTCAAACATCACAGGCAATTGATAAGCTCTCCACAAGTCTATGGCAAAGTCATATAGCTGAAGGAAACACTTACTTATGTCATCAAGCAGGGGAAAGTTGAGGTAGTGCCTAACCAGAAGCTTCATTCCTGCTGACTAGTGTTCATGGAACTGGAAGGTACTCTGCACATTACTGGAGAAGAAATGTAATCACCAATATCACCCAAGTAAAACCTAAGACCTGTAACAGTTACCCACCTGCAAGGACACACTGTGCAATAGTGGCACAAGTGTTAATGGGACATCTCTTTAATTCGATTAGAGTCCCACTCCATGAGATGGACCCATTCTTCAACATGGCATAAGTGGTCAAGAACCTATGACTAGATAGGTCACGAGCCCAGGGAAAAATCTAATACTATTATTCCACTAAAGGGGCATAGATATAAAATGACTCCTAGTGATATACAGCTATATCCATAGATTGGTACCTTGTTCAACACACATCAAGAAGCTTCTTCTTGTGGCTTATTGGGAATTAATACAAAGATCCACACCTGAAAAAAGGGCACATAGTGAGAGACTTTGGAGTACTCAGTTCTAAAATGAATGTCTTCATCAAAGCTCTCCACTCAGGGATTTATGTAGAAGAAATGGAGGAAAGATTATACCAGCTACAGGTGATGGATTACTCCAAGGAAACAGATACAAAAGGACTGATACACACTCACAGAGACTGTGGTAACAGGCACAAAATCCATCAAGGGTTAAGCCAAATGGACACCAGCACAGAGAGAAGGAAGTGGACACAGGGTCCTAACCCTAACCAAGCAGCTATCTGTAATTGCTATCCTCTAGCAAGGGAAGTATCAGTTTTCCCTAGTTCAGTGTTGTTGGGTATATCAACCACACTCTGGGACAGGCCCTATGCCCAGGAGTAGTTGGCCAACACAAAATGAACTCTGGTGATATTTTGTTTACACTCTAACAAAAAAAATTTGCCTGAAGATCAGAGGACAGAGCCAGCCACTAGATTAAACATAGATGCCAGGCAGAGGTGCCATACCTTTAATCCTAGCACTCGGGAGGGAGAGATCCATCTGGATCGCTGCGAGTTCAAGGTTACCCTGGACTACATGAGATTAATCCAGTCTAAAAGAGAAACAGAGCCAGGTGTTGGTGGCACACACCTTTAATTCCAGTACTTGGGAGTCACCCACCTTTAATCTAAGCATTGGGAAGGTTGAGACAGGAAGTGATGTGGCTCAGCATAGAAAGGAATATAAGGCAGGAGAAGACAGGAATTCAGTGTCCTTTCAGCTGAGGACTCAGGGGCATTTGGTCTGAGGATTCATGGAGACAGGATCTTCCCCTTTCAGCTGAGGAGTTGACGAGGTGAGAAGTGGCTGTGGTTTCTTTCCTCCAATCTTTCAGCCTTTACCCCAATATCTGGTTTTGGGTTTTTATTATAAGACCAATTAGGATTCCATTCAGTTGTATTCTAGTGGACTTTTTTTTCATTTTGCTTTTTTTTGGCATTTTTTTTGTCTTATTGGTCTTTGGGTTGTTCATTTTTATTTTTGTTTTTGAAGTGTGTTTGTGTGTCTGCGTGTGATTCTTGTATTTTTGGTTTTTGTTCCTTATGGATTTATTATTGCTTGTTTTTTTTGTCTGCTTCTTTCTTTCTTTTTCTTTTTTTTTTCCTTTTAGATAGGGTTTCTCTGTGTAGCCCCAGCTGTCCTGGAACTTTCTCTGTAGACCAGGTGGCCTCAGTCTCACAAAGATCCACTTGCCTCTGCCTCCCAAATGCTGGGATTAAAGGTGTGTGCCACTACCTCCCAGCTTCTTGTTTATCTTTTTATTTCTTTTTAAAAGGGAAAGAAAGAACATAAAGCTGAATAGATAGGGAGGTGGGTAGGATATAGGAAGAGTTGTGGGGCTGAAAAAAACATAATCCAAATATATAGGATAATTTTTTTAATTAAGAAAAGGGGGCTGGTTGATGGTGATGCATGACTTTAATCCTGGCATTATGGAAGCAGAGGTAGGCAGATCTCTGAGTTGGGGCCCAGCCCCGTGTACAGAATGAGTTCCATGACAGCCAGAGCTATACAGAGAAACCCTATTCCAAAATACTAAAAAAAAGAAGAAATTATTAAATCTTATCATTGCAGTGATTATAAAATATTCATCATATAGAACCATTAAAAATAAAGTAAAATAAGAATATGACATAATTTAGAATTTTTTTATAGGTTGGATATAGAGTTATTCATTGTGTTATAAATTCTAGTTGATGCTACTTTAAAATGTCTCTGCTGAGATCTTAAGGTATTTAAAGTATGCCTTTGAAATATGAAAAACTCAAGAACAGTACTCTTAAAACTCAATTCAAGGTCGAAGGATGGTGAAGCCAGTTTAAAAGGAGCCATAGAAAGTTCTGGGAGTTGAAAGGAATACAAAAATTCACAAAAATAAGTCAGTGGCACACCATGCAAGAGAGGGTGCACCCAAGAGGAATATGGGTGTATCGTTCAACACTCCAAATCGTGGCTGGCCTTCTGTAGTTCTTTTCTAGTTTCTTCCTTTTTTTGCTCTGATAAAATATTCTGACAAGAAGCAGTTTACATAGAAACAGGGTTGATTTCAGTGTAAAATTCCAGGTCACTGTCCATGATTGTAGCAAGGCAAAACAAAAGCTGTAAAACATCCACAGCCCAGAGCACAGAGAGGGGATGCATGAATGCTCGCTTGTTTGCCTGTGCTCAGCTTCATTCCCCACCCATACAATTTCAGATTCTCTACATACTGAATGGTAACATTGAGAATGTGCTGGGTCTTCCCATACCAATTAATTAAGATAATCACCATAGACATGTCCATAGGGCAACCCAATGTCGACAATCCCTGATTGACACCTTCTAAGGTGATCGATTCTAGGTTATGCCAAGTTGGCCAAGCTAAACATAACAAAGTCAAACACTGGATCTTGTACTTGTTAGCTGTTAACTCTTGGACGAGCTGAGTCAGGTGATACTCAAGAGCATTCAGAGTACTGCTGTGTGTATGTACATGGTTAGGGGCTATGGACTTGGGCCCATCATGGTATTGCAGTGGAAGAAAGTTGAATCTGAATGGATGCCGAGGGTACAAGGAAAAGGAGAGGATGGTCAACAGATCAATAGGTGTGAGCACTCATGAGTCAGACTCACTGAAGGGAGCTGAACAACAGAATTGAAGAGGGGGCTATGGCTGTGGTGCTGTATCTGTGTTACCTCTACCCATTTCACTTCCTCTCTCACATCACCATAGGTTATACACATGTGCCCCTAACATGGCGGGCACCTGGGAAGCTTACTTGTACATGGTTAGATTGCATGACTGGGCACTTATAAAATAACACAACAAAACATACAAGCATGCTTTTGTTCAAGCTCCACTTCACTCTATTAGTTTAGCTGCTGCTTGTCTTTATTTTAATTTCAACCTTCATCTGCCATACTACTTCACTCTTTACTTGTGCCCCTGCAGCACAGACAGGCCCACTTCTTGACTTCTGCCCAACTGTCTCCTGTGTGAGTAGTCTCTTTCTTACCTAATTGTGCATCTGCCTTCAGGGTATAGTGTGTGCTGTTTTGTGAGACATATGCACATGCACCTCTGTTTGGAGGCTAGAGGTGTACATCAGCTGTCACTCTCAGTTGATCTCCACCTTACTACTCTTTTTAAGCATTGTCTCTCACAGACCATATCATTTAATGACTCATGTTTGAGCATACATGAGTGTGTGGGTGCATTTGCAAGTGTGTGCATGTACATGTGAATGACCTAGGGAAACCTAGAGTGTCTACCTCAGATATTATTCACAGTTGTTCTTGGTTGTTTTGTTTTTAAGACAGTGTCTATTAAAACCTGGAACTGGTTGATTCAGCCAAACTAGACAAGAATTCCTCCTCAGTGCTGGAAAAGAAGCATACACCATCATGTCTGGTGTTTTTTTTATTTTTATTTTTTTTTATGAGGACTCTAGGAATCAAACTTGGGACTTCAGCTTTAAGTCAACCACTTTTTTTGACCCTAGTTGAAATCTTTTTTGAGAATTTATAAGCAAAAAATATTTATAATGTTTATAATGCAAATTATTGTCTATAAAGCAAGCTTAAACCTGGAAAACACTTTAATAGAAAAACACTGCAATTGTTTTTAATGATGTATCCCTCATCAGTGGTAGGGAAAGACTTGGGAGGAACCATGAGGAGTCTCTGTCACAGAGAAGGTGAATTGAACTTCCAGCAGAACTGGGTCTGTTGTGTAATACATTCCACCAGGAATCCCCCCGCAAGTGTCTGCAGGAAATCTTTCACAGGTTCTTAAGAAACAAAACATCTGCAGGGCATGTTCAAGAGAGCCATTTTGTGTGCTGCGCTGCCACTGTAATTAGCCATATAGTGTTTTTTTTCATTGCAGTAAACATGTTCAGAATGTTTTGATTAATTCTTCATAAGAAAAACATTTACTCTAATTAGGTATTTATTGGACATTTTGAAAATCACTTAATAATAGCAATTAAAATGCAGCTCCACTTTCGGATTGATTTCCCTGTGTTAGCAAATGAGTAGACATCAATCTGCATTCTACTTCAGTGATGGAGGCTCCACTTGGTATTGAAGAAAGGACCAAAGATCAAGGTGCTGAACAGGCAGTCTCAGCATAAGCTGCTGATGTGGAGGGGGCTGTGATCCTGCAAAGAATTTGTTTAGAGCAAAAGGTGAAGAAATGATGGGGAAGGTAAGGCAAAGAGAGGAAGCAAGCAAGAATTGCTCATCAAAACACAAACAGGCCCTTGTGGTGTAGGGAAACACTTAGTTTCACTCATACAGCAGACTCAGAGGTAACTGAGTGTTCATGTACAGTATGAACAACAACACACTGAGGAAAAGCAAGACAAATACCACATAAGGCTGAGGAGAGGCTCAGGGGCAAAGCACTTGCTGTGCAACCATAAAGATTTGAGTTCAATCCCTGGGTCCCCAAGAAAACCAAGCAAGATGCTGTGTAGCTGTAACCACAGCTCTGGTGAGATAGAGAGTAGCAGCCCTGGGGCTTGCTCGGCACCCAGCATGGCCAAACTAGTGATCTTCAGGTGCATTGAGAGACTATCTCAGAAAATGTGGCAGACAAGTGACTGAGGAAAGAAGTGCTGATGTCAGTCTCTGGTTTTCACATGTGCTTGCATGGGTGAGAAAACACATGCACAAATATCCACAACACATGCACCACATACAAAAAGAGAAAAATAACCATAAACTATTGTCACTCTTACATATTAGGCAAAAATGTAACAGTCTGTCACATAATAATAGAAACCATGAGTCAACCATTATTTCCAAGGACCAATAACACAGTGTTAGTGGAAAAGAAGATATTGGGCAATTTTGCTAAATAGGTAGATGTTTCTATTGTATATTAGTTGGTTTTTACAAAACAGAAACAAAGCACAGGCTATTCTGAGGTAGAGACTCTAGGTTACATATATGTGATAGCTTTTTATTTTCTTGTGTGTTTTTGTATGTGCATGCACGTGGATAGGTGCCCATGCACATATGTTGGTGTGTTATTGTATGTGTTTGTATGTCAGTTGTTGACCAGGATGTTGCACATCTTGTGTTTTAAGACAGGTCACTTTTTATATGGAACTGACTGATATGCCTAGTCTGGCCCAAGCATTGCCTTGTCTCTGCCTTCTCAGCACCTGGATTATAAGCATGCCACATACCATACCTGGCTTCTCCTCACAGGTTCTGGGGATCAAACTGAGTTCCTCATGTGTACCAAGCAAACACTTAAAAGACTGAGCTATCACCCCAGCCCTAGATGGTAAACTAAAAAATGTATATTTCGGTTGCATTTTTTTTTTTTTGGTTTTTCGAGATAGAGTTTCTCTGTGTAGCTAACTCATTGAGATTTGGGTTGCACTTTAAAAGCAATTATATCCAGTTTTGGTCAGATGGCTTTTTGCCATATAATTTGAAACAGGCAAGCAGAAACACATGTTGTGGGATATTTGTATACACTGTGTGAAAATATATTGCTGTGAGTGGTGTAATAAAAAGCTGAATGGCCAAAATTATGCAGGAGGTATAGGCAGGACTTCTGTGCACATAGAGAGTAAGTAAGATAAGAGAACTGAGGTACAGAGAGACACCAAGACATGGAGGGATCAGATATACAGAATGAAAGAAAGGTAAGAAGCCATGAGGCAAAATGTAGATTAATAAAAATGGATTAAGTTGTAAGAGCTAGTTAGGAATAAGCCTAAGCTATAGGCCGAGCTTTCATAATCAATAATAAGTCTTCATGTCATTATTTGGGGCTGGTGGTGGAAAAGAAAGTCTGACTACAAACACACTTTTCCTATGAAATGCCATCTAGGATATTTTCTAGATCAAACACATACAAACTATAACAGTGTTTGTAAAAGGATCGCTTCACAAAATGCCCAAGTTGAGGCTTCAATTTCTCTACCCATGCTTCTGCTTCTCTTCCATAGACACTTCCAGAATTGTGGGATTCAATCACTGGGATCAAGTTAGGATATTTTGAGTTTTCTTTTAAAGCTATTAGTGGCAATTTGCCAAGCCTTAGTGGCAGTTTTCATTCACCACGCACTGTTTTCTCTTCAGACAGATTCCACATCTGTCACACAGGGCGATGTTGCTCTGTTTTCTCATTTCCCCCTTTCTTATGTCATAAATCTTAGTAAAGGAAGGCTGAGACTACAACTCATACAACAGTCTTTACTTAACCAAGGGCTATATCTGCTGCTGACAACTTGGCTAAATAACTGTCAGAGTGATCATATGTCTGGGTGTTAGAGCACAGTAGAGAGACTGAGAATGGCTGTGTGTTGCTGGGTGACAGCTCTAAAAAAGGAACCATGGGCTCTATATAGAGCTGAGTCCAGGACTCCGGATGTAGTCAGGTGGAAGAGTGCTTGCCTAGCATTTTGCAAGTGTGGTTATACATGCCTGCAATGCCAGCAGTTGGGAGATGGAGGCAGGAAGAATGTGTGTTTACCACCACACAGTGTATGCAGTGTAGTTAGAAGTTTTCCTGTGCTCACCCAGCACCAGGGTCCCACAGCCACTTATAAAATTCCTATGTCCCTCCAGGTCCTGTAAGTGCTCAGACCTGAGTAAACACACAGAGGCTTATATTATTTTTAAACTGTGGCCATGGCAGGCTTTTTGCTAGCTAGCTCTTACATCTTAAATTAACCCATTTCTATAAATCTACATTTTGCCACATGGCTTATAGCTTACTGGTAGTTCCACATCTTGCTTCTCCTGGTAGTGGCTAGCAGCTTCTCCTCTGTTCTCTGTCTTTTTCCTTCTTCTCTCTCTGGTTAGAATGTCCCACCTAACCTTATTATGCCTCACCATTGGTCAAACAGTTTTATTTATCAACCAATCAGAGCAACACATATTCACAGCGTACAGAATGATATCCCTCATCAATGCAGTACTAGCAACCAAACACGGGGCTTAGTATATGCTGTGGCAAGTACTCTGACAATGGAGATGCATCACCAGCACCCAGAATTCTTAATTTATCCAGCCTTCTTGAGTGTCTCTTCATTATAATTCCCTCCTCTCCTCTTTCTGCAAGAAAATACAAGACAAAACCCACTGCCTTCTCCTCACTCCGTTAGTAGGTGACCCCCTTGGCTCAGCCTCATGCAGAATGTTTGGTTAATGCCATGGAACTTGGTCATGCTTCCTTTATATATTTCATGTCCAACTGGCATTTTGTTCTCATTACATTGTGGTCTCTTAGCTTCAGTCAACCTGAAACTTACCTTAGAATGTAAACAGATGTACAGAGAAGTTTCCCAGCCTGCTTCTTTACCACCCTTCCTCTGCTGTTCAAAGAGGGCTTTCTTGTGTGTCTAAAGTCCATCTTACATCACAGATGTAAATAAAACAGACACCATGGGGTTGATTTTAATCAAAATATATTATATATCCTTAGAAATGTCATAATGAAACTTATTACTATGTGTAAGTAATAAATACCAATAAAAACATTAAAGAAATAAGGCCAGGCTGGTGAGATAGCTCAGCAGACAAGGATTTGCCACCAAGCCTGAGTTCAACCTGACTTCAGTCATGGCAGAAGAAGAGAACTGACTCCTGCAAATCACCTTCTTACCTACACATACACTGTGGTATACATACACATACACAAAACAAATAAAAATATTCAAAAATTCAGAGAAATGAAGTCAGTATATTGAAGAGACATCAATTTCTATTGTAACATTGTTCATAACAGTCCAAAGGTAAAAAAAAATTCTATTTATTCTACCAAGCAATGAATAGATGAAGTGTGGTCTCCATTCATAATGGAATGCTGTTCAGTATAAAATGAATTTAACCATGTCATCCATGGTGACATGGATGACTCCTGAGACCATTTATGATAAGGCAAATAACTCAGACTCAGAAAGACAAATACCACATAGTCTCACTTACCTGTAGTATCTGAAAACATTGATGTCATAAATAGAAACAGGAATGGTAGTTACCAAATGTGGGGAAGATGTGGGGTAAGGGGATAGGAAAAGTTTTTTCAATGAGTTCTAATTTACAGTTAGACAAAAGGAGAAAGTTCTGGTGTGCTATCATTCAATACAGTAATGATATATAATAAAAATATGTTGTACATTTAAAAAGGATGGAAGGAAGTATTTTGAACATTTTCAACATTCAGGAATGATAGATGTTTTAGGAAATATATACATCTTAATATTCTCTAAATGCTGATCAATAAATATAAGTACTGGAAACCATGTAAGCCACCGATATGTATATTGTTTGTGGTTTTATTCATGTTAAAAGTAAATTTGGGACTGGGGAGATGCTCAGTGGGCAAAATGTTTGCTGTGTAAGCATGAGAACTTTAGTACAAATCCCCCAAAACCATGTAAAGTGAGACCCAGCAGTGAGACTATGTAATCACAGATATCTTATGGTAAGATGGCAGGCAGAATTAAGAGAATTCCCAGAAGCCTATTGGCCAGTAGGTGGAAAGTGAGGACCAACATCCAAGACTGTACTTGGATCCTAACACATGTATGTATCTGAACTATTATAAGCATACACAGAGAGAGAGAGAGAGAGAGAGAGAGAAAGAGAGAGAGAGAGAGAGAAAGAGAAAGAGAAAGAGAAAGAGAAAGAGAGAGAAGAAAATAAATTTTATATAAATGTAAAAGGGAAATACTGAGGGGCTAGAGGGTGGGGAAAGATGTCAGAGAGATGGGGAGAGGAGGAGTTAGGTGAGGGTCAACCAAAATTAAATATTATAAAAATGCCATAAGGAGACTTGCAAACAAAATAAATAAGCAATAAAAACAAGAAAGAACACATATTTCAAAGCAATTCTATATAAATAGAATAAATTTAAAAGTATCCTTACTACCAAACTTGGCAGTCAAATTCATAAAAATCAGCTTTCATTCAAATGTATGATCCATGATCATAATTAAATCCTGTATGAAGGAATGTGATCATCACATCTGTCATAAAATTTATCACCTGTCTTCAGTTACACTTTAGGCTCAATGACTTATCCACAGAGGTATATGGAGATCAATATGGTGATATTTTAATTGTACTGAAATGTGATTTTATTTGTATGTTAATAAATAAAGTTGCCTGTGGGTCAGAGCTAATAGCAAGCCATAGCAGAAGCTGGGCGGTGGTGGTGCACGCCTTTAATCCCAGCTCTTGGGAGGCAGAGCTAAGCAGATCTCTGTGTGTTCAAGAATACAACCAGCATGGAGACACACACCTTTAATCTCAATACCAACCATAGAAGACCTGGAGGTCTGTACAGACAGGCAGTGACAAGGAGGTCATGTGGTTGGGTTTACAACCAATGAGAAGGTAGAATAGAAAGTCTATAAAAAAGACTAACAGACAGGAAGTAGCTCACTTGCTGAGAAGGACAGAAGCGATAGTGAAGGGTAAGGTTTTTAGCTCTTAGCTATTGCTCTGACCTCTTGGGCTTTCATCTTTGCAATTGACTCTGTGTTTCTTATTTAGTAAGACGGTTACACCTACAGATCAACCCAAAGGCCCTTCCAAAAAAAGCACATCATCATGACTTCACCTTACCTGAAAAAAAAAATGTTAAATGAATTGTGGTTTGACAAAGGATGAGGGCCTTGGAGGAATGAAATTTACGTAACTAGAATGGAATGGAGTATGGAGAGTGGGAATAACCTGGAATACTAAATTAGAGATAAAGACACTTCTATTCATTCTTAAATAGATTTGAATATAATAGATTCACATTTTAAAAAATAAAAAAGATAACTTTAATTTAAAAAATAGCTACAGTGAATAAAATGGAAACCCAAAATGAAAATAATGAGAAAAGATAGGTGCTGGAGAGATACTCAGTGGTTGTGCTCTCTGTGTAACCTAGCAGAGGACCCAGTTCAGTTTCCAGCATGCACATCAGGTGACTGACAGTTGCGAGCAACTCCAACTCCAGGGATTAAGATACCTTCTTATGGCTTATCCAAGTACTGTACTCACGTGCATCAATGCGCGCGCGCGCGCGCGCGCACACACACACACACACACACATTCACATGATTAAAAATACATATTAATTAAAAAAAGAATAATGGAAAAATGACATTAATTATGTGAAAAAGGAAAAAAAAAGAAAGTTTAGGAATGAATATGACAATTTATTTGCTGAAAATAACTGTATGAAGAAATTTTAAAACTAAAATCCGTATGAACTTAAGAGAACATTTGACAGGACTAGAAACAGGAGATGCTGTAATAGAATGACGTGTTCCCATGATGACGCAGCAGTTGCTAAGTTACTTATTAACCATCGTTATGCAATGAAAACCCAAAGGTTTACTTCCGAATCAAATAAGCTACTATTCTAAAACCCACATAAAAATGAGCAATGCAGCTATAATAACACTGACAGTGAAGAGCCAATGAGGGGTACAGTCTTAGGGATTGTTAACTGGATGATTGTAAGATGCAATACTCAGAAAACGAGTGACAATCAAACCAGGGGAGTGGAAAAATCTAGAAATAAAACGGAATATTATAGACATTTGTATAAAATGGGGTATTTAAATACTTTATGACAAATAAAAAGTAAAGAAAATTTTCAGAGTAACTAATGTGAGAATTCTTCCCCAGGGAGACATCATCAATGTCCTCCCTCCTCACAAGGTCCCAAGATAGACTCACTCTGGGGAACCAGCGAGCTTACAGGTCTACCAGGAGATGGGTTACCAGCAAGAGCATGGATGAACCCCAAAGCAGTCGCACTGGAAAACCTTTATTCTTCCATTACTGAATAGATGGAGCCCACTTCAATTAACCTCCCAAGGCCCATATAGTGTAGCACTTCTCAAAATCTCAAGACTGTGCACAGAATTGTATACAGTTGGATGGGAAATGAATCTGAACTTAGTATTAGGGTCTAGAGATCCTCCTTACTCTCTCCTTTACTTGGTGTGTGTGTGTATGTGTGTGTGTGTGTGTGTGTGTGTGTATGTGTGTGTGTGTAGACATCTACATTTGCCTATGCATATGCTCATGTGTGTGTGTGAGTAAATGTCACACAAGTTGTGTGTTAGCAGAAGGCAGAAGATGTCAGATCTCCTGGACCTGGAGGTATAGTCTTGGAACTGAACTCTAGTTCTCTGCATGATCATAAGATCTCTTAACCTCTGAACCATCTCTCCAACTCCATGTTTTCCTTCTATGAGGATGTCGCATGACAGTATCCTAAAATAATGCAAGCTGGTAATGATGGTGGATGTTCTCAGGGTACCTTGTTCTGCAGCAGTAGTAGTTTGCAGAGCAGACCTGACTAGAGGGTTTCCATCCTTGTTTGTTCTATGCCTTCACTCTTCTTCTTTGGTTCCTAAAGTGTTTCACTTACGCACCAGAGTTTGAGAATAAAACATTGAATATTTTAAGTAGGGAACTGCTGTACATCAGTGATACAACATAAATCAGTTATAGGACATAGGGACAGCTCAGCAGTTATGAACACATACTGCTCTTGTGAAGGATGCCAGTTCAGTTTGCAGCACCCATGTTTGGCTGCCCACAACTTTCTGTAAGTCCAGGGAATCAGATGCCTTGGTTTGGCCTCTGCTGGCACTGCACTCATATGCATATACCCACACACAGACATCCATGCATATGCATAATTAAAAGTAAAACCAAATCTGGTGTGGCCACACACATTAATTCTAGCACTCAGGAGGCAGAGGCAGGTGCATCTCTGTGAGTTCAATGTCAGCCTGTGAGTTCCAGGAGAGCCAGGGCTGATACGTAGAGAAATACTGTCTCAAAAAAAATAAACATAAATAAATAAATAAAGGGATAGATAAATAAATAATCACAAAAACCAAATCTTAAAACTGAATCAGTTGTAATCATAGAAAGTCACATCTTAGCATCGTTGTAGGTAGCAAGAGGCACTGTCAGGGCCCCTGTACACATCATCCCATTTGCTTCCTGTCTCACTTTTCTTTAACTATTTAGCCACAGCTCTTTTTTCTTTCCACACATGTATCTTCTTTAGAGAGATTCTGTCTTATTAAGGAGTTGAGTGTCCATTTAGAAAAACTGTAGTGAATCTGTCCAGATTTGCATATAAAATATTTGTTTTCTTTCACTAATGAAATATTGTGTAATGTTCTCACTTAAGGTGAGACCATAATAATCATTGATTTGGAAGGAATTACAGTCTGGGAACTTTGCCAAATCTTTCCCATAAGCCATCTCTCCAAATTAAGACACTTTGTGCCATTAAAAATAAGAAACTTTTTAAATACATTTTTTTACATTTATTTACTGATTGTGCGGACCTGTGACATGCACACGTCACAGTGAACATGTGGAAGTCAGAGGAAAAATTGGCGAGTCAGTTCCATTTCTTCACAATGTGCTTTCTGGAGATTAAAATCGGACTGTCAGGTCTGATAGCAAAAGTCTCTACCTGCTGAGACATCCTGCTGTTCCCCTCCTCCCAAAGCTCAGGTGTCATTAAAGAAGAGAGGGTGGAAAGAGAGGAAGGGCCAAAGGTGGTGGATGACTACAAGGAAACATTGTCATATTGACACAGCAAGGCAGCTCCACATATGAACTCACAACAATTGTGTCAGCAGGCATAAAACCCCTGGACCAAGCCAGACCAGCTCTCAGCATGGACAGGGGAGTTGCACATAAAAGAGCTATTGGCAAATGCTAGCTGCTGAGAAAATACGAGTACATTTTCTCCGGATGTCGTCTCTGGTAAGTCAACCACATTCCAGTAGAAGGCCACATAACCAAGAATATTATATGATAAAATAAAGGACACAGATTTATAATAAAATAAAGGATACAAAGTTATAATAAAATAAAGCACACAAAATTGGATGTGTAAGGAATTGGGTGGTTATATTTGGAAAGGGTTGGGGGAAGGAATATAATCAAAACACATCATATGAAATTCCCAGTGAACTGATAACTTTTAAAAATCAATCTAAAATAAGGGGAGGGGTCTAGTCAAAGTGACAAAGTGGTTAACTATAAAAGAACTTTTCCATCCTTGAATAGATGGTTTATTAACAACAAAGCAACTGTTTCTACAGAGAGAGAAGTTATCATTTAACCTCCCAGTATTGGATGTAGGATATACATGTCAGCACTTACATATGAACATGAATATGCACACTTGGGAGGGGGTAAAACCAAAGTATTTGATGCCTTCTGGGCTCTTTCTAGATCTTTCTCACACTCTGTAATTGTGTGTACATTTCTTCTTTTGTTTCTGCTGTTTTGTTTTTTCGTAGAATTTGTGTCTTGTTTTGCTTATTTGCTTGATATTGTAAACTTACATTTAATATAACTTGACTTCTTCTACAACTCATGTGTCATCTATTTTCTTACTCAGTGAGCTATAATTTGCAAAATCTAAGCAATACAGATATTGGCCATGGCAGAGAGAGAAGGGTTTGGTCAGAGCCCAAATATATTTTTGCAGATGGCAAGAAAGAGTGCAAATCCCACTGAATAAGAGGAGCAGTTGGCCTAGAGCCCACTCTCTATGAGAGCCATCTGGGGGTGAGGAAGGACAATGTAGCCATCTCAGAAAATAAGGCAGGCACTAGGAAACAAAGTCATTCCATAGCACACTGGCAAAAGACATCCCAAACCACAATTCTTGCAACCAGGTCACTGAGAAAGCCAGAGTACCCAAGAAGAAAAACAGGCCCAAGCAGCATGTAATGGAGATTACCAGGGGTTTTGGAAACACATCCAGGCCTGAAGGTTCCACTCCCGGACCCTCAGTATCCTAAGGAGTCAAATCTGAGCTACCTGGAGGGAACAAGCTGTAGTAGAAGCATCAATCCAGGTCTGTCTCAGAAGCCTGCAGAGGGCCTTGGTAATACCATATGAATTCCCATGCCTTGTTTTCAAGTTTCTCTTGTGCTGTCTGATTATAATACTTATTTAAAGCTCTTTCCTAATAAATCCCAGTACCTGTCACTGTTATTAGACTTCAGATTATAGTCTGTTCCCCAACAAACAAGGTCCAGCCACCAATCCTCCACAAGACAATTAAAAGAGACAATTTGACAATGGAAAGCAGAAAAAAGGAAATTTATTAATGGACATTTTGGGAGAGGAAATGCCTTAAGTCTTGAGGTCCTGAAGTGAGACTAAAGTTTAAATTTAAATAGAGGTCCAAGAACATGCACAGCTAAACAGTGGTGGCCAATGTGTGGTTCCACCCACTGTTGACATGTCATTATGGGGACTTCAGTTTCCTCCTATAAGTTAGTCTGACAAGTGTTAGAATTGTGTCAAATTTCTTTCCAAGACATAAGTTACCCTTATTGTATAAACTGATCATATAACTGCTCCAAGGTATGGTTAAGGGGAAAGTTTTTATTGTAGATATGAGGGAGAGTATAGCCAGAGTCATCAGGAATAGCAAGAGCAGGGATAGAAATTAGTAGTCTGAACATAGCCAGCAGACTGGACTTGGCCATGAGAGGAGAGAGATGAGGAGAGCAAAGGAGAAAGAAAGAGACTACCAAGAGAGAAGTCCAAGAGAGAGGAAGACAAAAGAGAGAGATGAAGCATAAGAAGCTGAGGGGGTATGGGAGAGTGTCTAGGGCAGTGGTTCTCAAAGTTTATGTCACAACACCAAAGGGCTCACATATCAGATATTTACATTACAATTCATAACAGTAAAAAAATTACAGTTATGACATGACAAAGAAATAATTTTATGGTTGGGTATCATGACAAAGAAATAATTTTATGGTTGGGGATCAGCACAATATGAAGAACTGTATTAAAGGGTTACAGCATTAAGAAGGTTGAGAACTATTGTTCTATGTGTAAAGGAAGTGGTGAGAAGAACTAGATAATATGACACTGGGTGAGCCCAGAGGCCAGCATGTACTTATGTGCTAAGAGGTACCACAGATAGCCATTTGTCCCTGCTGACATTGATAAGGAAATGGCACCTTTGGTAGAGGGGAAGGATGCCAGAATCTGGGGGAATGGTGTTTCCTTGTACATGACACTTCCTGCTGGTGCCTTTTCCTTCCCCCAGGAAGAGATTTCTTGGGAAATTCCCATTTCTTTGGGGTCCACTGTTTCAATAGTTAATAGTCAAATTGAGAGACACTAAAGCCACATTGGGAAAGAGGACGAAGAAATTCAGTGACCTCCAAGTCCATATTCCAGGTTTGTGAAATAAGGTTAAGGTTTAAGCAGAGGGCCAGAGCTATACATTTACACACAGTCCACTCTCAAGGTGTGGTCTCCAATACTCTAGCAATTATAAATCTCTTTCTAGAAGAAAAGCTCCTCTTTGGCTTGTGTAGCCTCTGGGCCTTCTCTTTGACTATCATGAGATTCCTGGAGGAATTCCAGTTTCTTGGGCCAATTGTTTGAATAGCCTGATCACCCCAGTAAAGACAGAAATGATGCAAGAATATCTTTGCCCCTCTCAGGCTCATTACAGCTCTTGGCAGACACTGTATGATGAAATGAATTATGTCCGTTCTTTCTTCTCAAAAACTATTGAATGTATTCAATGTCTGGCAGGAAGGAAAACATCACATTGAGAGATCTGAAGCCCCTTTATCACCAGCTCCAACTTACCAAAAAAACAAATGTGAACAAGGTTAGTAACACACACATGATCAGTGTTGTGGTTTGAATGTAATTGGCTCCCATAAGCTCATGGGGAATGGCACTATTAGGAAGTATGGCCTTGTGGAGTAGGTGTGGCCTTGTTGGGGGAAGTATGTCACTATGCAGGTAGGCTTTGAGGTTTCCTATGCTCAGGATACTACCCTGTGTGTCAGTTTACTTCCTGTTGCCTGTAGATCAAGATGTCGGACCCTCAGCTAGAGCACCATGTCTGCCTACATGTCACCATGAGGACGATGGACTAAACCTCTGAACTGTAAACTCCACCAATTAAATGTTCTCCTTTGTAAGAGTTGCCATGATCATGGAGTCTCTTTATAGCAATAGAAACCCTAGCTAAGGCAGTCAGCAATAGCTTCCCTGTCTTCCAACTTCGTGAAGGAAGTATCAAGTTTTATTTTACATTAAATCTCCTCAGTACAATTGAAAGAAGCAACTCCGATTTCAAAAAATGAGCTGGATTGGAGTGCAATCCCCAAACCCTCATGGGAAAAGAAGACAAAAATTCTTGGAAGCATGCTATAGGAAATGACTTTTCTTCCAGATTTTTCAATTCACTTCTCAGAGTACGATTATCAAAGAGTGGAACAGGCTTGTCCATCTTCCCCTTGAACACCGAGGAATCACTCATTTGCAGTATCTTGTAGGGGCCTTCAACTCATCAGGGTTCTGAGGCTGCTATAAGCCATTTGCTCTCTGTTGTCTCCTGGCAAAAGTAAAGGAGCTCAGGTGTCCAGCTGCTGCCAGTTCTGACTGTCTAAGCTGCAGGGCTGTGCAGCAAGAGCCAGCTATATGATCCAGGTAAATAATGGTTTCAACCAAAAAGACTCCACATAGGTGGGGAGAGAACGATAAATGAGAAGTGATTTGCAAAGGCCAAAAGCGTACTTCCTGCCCCCAACTCTCTTCTGTAAGCCTTGCAGCTTCATAGGTAGTGGGTGTAGCTGGAGGACAGTTTGTCAATGAATATGCCTGTGCTTATTTGGTAGCTCTGCTAGTTACTATTTCTGAAATTTGTGAAAATTTCATAAACGTGTGTGTTTGTATGTGTGAGAGTGTATGTGTATGAGTATATCATGTGACTATGTGTATGTGTTTATGTGTGTGACTGTTGTGACTGTGTGTGAGTGTGTGTGTATGTGACTGTGTGAGTGTATATGAGGGTGTATATGTGAGTGTGCTTGAGAGTATGTTTGTGAGAGTGTGTGTGTGAGTGTGTTTGAGGGTATGTGTGGGAAAGTGTGTGTGTGAGTGTGGTTGAGGCTATGTGTGTGTGTGTGTGTGTGTGTGTGTGTGTGTGTGTGTGAGAGAGAGAGAGAGAGAGAGAGAGAGAGAGAGAGAGAGAGAGAGAGAGAGA
>CABHPH010111886.1:0-13345 GCA_902168325.1 Peromyscus nudipes
TTCATGCCTTCGCCCCCAGCCAGTCACCCAGCACTTCTCCCCACTGCGCACTTTCTGGCCAGCTGGGGGAATACATATTGGCTGAATGAGCTGTTTCAGGGTCTCAGGCCAGGCTGTACTGAGCTGTAGCAAAGCAATATCGTAGTCAAAGGTTTGACTGTTATAGTATTCGTGGACCACAATCCTTCTCACAGGAGAGACGAACTTGGCATTCCCCTGTACATACATGCCAAGATGAGCAGTCCATGGAGTGGGGTCAGACAGCCTGGTAGAACAGGAATGAAGCACAGGGTTAGTAAATTGTTTGGAAACAAGTAATTACAGAGCCATGAGGATGCGACGAGGAGGGCCTTACGGCCAGGCCCTGTCTTAACCCCTGACTGTGTTCAGGGACATAGAAAGAACCACAGCCTCCCCTGTCTCCTTGCTAGACACAGCAATGAAGTAAGCTGTTGTAGGAGTAGCAAGCAATAGCTGTATCAGAAAATTCTCTCAACAGTATCTTGAGGAAATACCTCTAAAGTTTCTTACCCTCTGACGTCTCATGAACCACACACAGATCAAAAATATGAATGGCTACAATTAATTTGTTACTCTTTTTATTTATGCTAATATTATAGACACACAACGACAACAGGTATTGTGTGGGGGCCCTGTTACCACATTCAAATGAAATGGCTATCAACAGATTAGACATTGAAGTGCTTTAAGCCTCAGAGTATTGATGAAATACTTTCTTGCCAGCTATCAGAATTTTTACAGATCAGTATAGTGGTTGCTCAGGCCTTAGCCAGTTCACCAGAGAGGGGCCTGAAGCTCCCTCATAAGGTTTGGTCTCCCACAGAATTGATGTAGCAACCAGGGAGAATAGGGGTGCAGAGAACATGGATGCTTTGGAAGAAAGCTAAGGACATGGTCCACAGAATGCTTACATTAATCTGCTGAGGCGACATCTCATGAGTGCACCAGAGACTCAAAGAATCTAAGGCTAACATAATATTTGGAGCAATTATTTTACTTGTTGATGAAGCTACTTTAGTAAAAAGCATGAATCCTGAAAACTCCAGGAAAAACAAAGACTCAAATTCTGTAACTTTACTGTAATACTCTTTTTAAAATTTTGGAATAATTGGTGTTTTGTTTTACTTGTTTGTTTGTCTTTTTTGTTGTTTTACTTTTTATTTTATTTTGTTTTAGATGTATTTATTTTTTCTGTGCATTGGTGTCTCGCCTGCACGTATGTCTATGTGAGGGTGCCAGATACCCTGGAACAAGAGTTACAGATAGCTGTAGGCCATGAAGGTGCTGGGAAATGAACCCTGGTCCTCTGGAAGAACAGTCAGTGCTCTTAATTGCTGAGCCATCTCTCCAGCCCCTAGGTATGAGCTTTAAGTGAGGCTATTTTTTTTTTAAGTTTTGCTTTTATCCTTAGTTAAAAGAGAATCTGTCCCATAATGACCCCACTGGCAAAGGCAGACAGAGCCCTTCTGATGACAGGTCTAGTTTCTGCTATTCCTACATCATCCCAAAGGGATCCTTGCTCTCTAACCATCCTCAATACCACCCTTCTCTATACTCCGTACACTGACTTGGGTTTGCCCCTATGATTTGAAAGCCAGTCTCCATTTCCTAACGAAAGCATGTCCAGCCTTGATGTTTTCCTTGTGTTCTTTTTCTTTATGTCAATAATACCTAAAAACAAAAAATAGCATACAGCTAGTTACCCCCACCCAGAGACATAAATGAGCCCAACTAAATTGATCATTTCCAACAGGAAGCTTTTTCCCCAAACCAGAGGTCCGATGTATGGTTTTGAGGGTGAAGATTGGGATGTTCTACCTGTTTCCATGGAAACAATGGGCTGCAGAGAGAAGCCACTCCCTGGAGATGACTGAGGCACCACAGTAGGCTGATCCAACAAAGTGGAGGCTGACCTGCCATGGCCAGGTCCCCTCCTGGGAATCAGAACCCCCAACGATGCGATGGAGGGAGGAAGAACTCCTGCTACAGCCTTTAGGAGAGGAAGAGTCATATGACTGAAAGGCAGACAGAAACAAGGACACACACAGATAACCGGAAATTCGATCACATTTATGGCTGGGTTGGGAACTGACTCATCAAGCCATCAGTTGGAAATCTCCTGCTTATCTAGCAGAGAGGAAATCTATAGGTCTGTCCGGAAGCAGCGCCAACATAGCACCACTCCTTTGCTTCTGAGAGCATGCCCTGACTTGGAGTCTACACACCGATGCATGCGGGGGAGGAAGGCCTTGTAGTCACAGCTGACATAAACAGCAGCTCATGGAGTTAGTTTACTATGTGACAAAGAAACAGGAAGTTCCAAACACAAAAGAACCGAGGATGTCTTTGAAGTTGTTCTGACTAGAGAGAAGGCATTTGAAAAAGAATTTGTAAGTTTAAGACGTGGACATGAACTGAAAACTGTTATCAGAGCCATTGCTTTTTGGTGTAAATGGCATTGATAAGGATGTAGCATGAAACTGTTGCCTCGTGGTTAGTGAAATGTCACATGACTAAGGAGAACATACAGCATAAAGAATCTTGGTGTTGTTCTTACGGAGAGTCATAACTAAAAGTCATCCACCCGGCTCTACTGCTTTTCACACAAGTGATTTCTTCCTTGACTGAGATTACTAGAAAACATCCTGTGTGTTAACTCTACTATCAAGAAGGAAGACGGGACAATCCTCACAGGCTTTTGTCTCTTTGGAACAATGTCAGATACAGTTCACCAGTAAGTATTGCTATTTCCTGGATCCCGAGCTACGTCTGTTTGAGGCAGGACACTCAGAGGCAATGAAAGTGGACAGTGGATAAAGGAAGAGGGAATACATGAATCAAAAGAAGCCATGTCTACTCACTGCAGCCCTCTTCGTCACTTCCGTCGGGACAATCCACTACCCCATCACATTGCGCATTTTGTTTCCGGAAGCAAATGTCATTGCCACATCTAAAGGTCCTGTTGGTGCATGGGATGCCTGAAAATGAGCAAAAAAGAAGGAAGCATTTTGGGTTTTGTTATTGTTGCTGTTGTAGTTGTTGTTTCTAGTCAGAAACAGATTTGAGGGGATGACATGGAACCCTGAAAAAGGAGTGGTAGTCACAGCATCACTGCCTTCTGCTCTGGAGACGCTGGCAGAGGAAAGGGGAGCCACCCCACAGGGACCTTTTCCTTCACTTAAGCAGATCCATTGGAAGGCAGGCAAGCAGCGCATACCTGAGAATCATGCCAACTGCCTTTCCATATCTATGGAGAACACAAGGTAAAAAAGTTGGCCATATCAATGGCCTTGGGTCATGGTCTCTTAGCTATTGCCTAGTCTTACTCCCCGAGAAGAAAAAGAAGTCATACCATGCCACAAGCAGTCCTTTTAGGTTGTTAGGGGGGAAATAATGAAAAGATACTATGAATTACAATGCATTTGTTCACAATCTATGGGGTTCACTTTCTGCGGTGGAATTAGCAGGTGTCCTCACAGTGTCTGGCACGCTCCTCTATGACAGACTTCCATTGTCTAACCTACAGCTAGCATGAAAAACAAGTAAAACCATGAAAACATGCCAATATTTGCCCAGGAGCACATCCAGTTCCACCCCACCTACTGTGAGCAAGTACGTCATTGTTTTCTGGAATGGGTAGGATTCCCAGACTAAGAGATATCAGGGCTAAAACTGAGAATGGTTCGGGGAAACTGGGGCAAGATGATCTCTCTGAATGCAGCAGAGCTGTTTGGCTCATTGAGATCTACAGAAAGAAAAGAGCCCTGTGTGTCCTCACTCCGAGTGCAGTTCTGCTCATCCTGGCCATCCTCGCAGTCCCAGAAGCCATCACAGACCAGAGGGTCACGCGGCCGGAAGATGCTGGCGTTACAGGCAGGTTTGGCAGTCACTGTTGTGAAAGACAGAAAAGTCATGAACACAGGACATCAGCTGTGCTCTCTGATGACCAATAGTGCCCCTCTGAAGTTGTGACTTAACATCACAAACACAACAGAGTCTGTTTTCTTAAAATGACATATCCTTGGAAGAAAACAGATGTTTAGTATAACTCCTTACTTTGGTATAATTCCTTGTATAAGGGTTATTTAGATCTTGTTTTTGCTATCATGTAAGTGTGTTTAAATTGGGTGGTTTATGTAACTTCAACTCATTACATCATAAAGAATCATATTTTGTTTTACTTTTGAGACAAGATCTCACTGTGTATCCCTAGCTAACCTGGAACTCACTGTGCAGACCAGGCTGACCCCTGAACTCAATGAGATCCACCTGCTTCTGCCTCCTGAGTGCTACAATTAAAGATGTGTTCCACCATGCCTGGCATAAATAACCTATTTTTAAGAAAAAGAATTCTCATCAACTATTATCCGAGTTGAACTTGCCCACCCTCTTGAAGAAGGTGCAGTGGACTGAAATGGGAGATTTTGTCCTATTCATCTCTCTCTCTTTCTTTTTTTTTGGGGGGGGGGGTGGGGTTTCGAGACAGGGTTTCTCTGTATAGTTTTGGTGCCTGTCCTGGATCTTGCTTTGTAGACCAGGCTGGCCTCGAACTCACAGAGATCCACCTGCCTCTGCCTCTCGAGTACTGGGATTAAAGGTGTGTGCCATCACCACCTAGCCCTATTCATCTCTTTACCTTGGGTCCCTGACTAAAAATAATAGGTGTTCACAAAAAGCTTGGTGAATGAATTAATGAATGTGAGATCTTAAAGGATATCAGACTTGTGGTCCACATGTGAAACCACTTTAAAATTGTTTCATTCTAATGGATCTACATCCTAAACACCACTGTTTCTTCTTTGACGTATGTCTTGAATTACCTTCACAGCCATGGCAGGCACAGTGTACCAGCAAGCCCCTTTAGAAGGAATGTTTTCTCGGTGATTTCTGGATTGTGAAATTTAGCAGTTTTACTGTCTTTGCCTGGATCACCATAGTGTTTCTCGTCTTAGCCCCTCTAAGGGCTGAGGAAAGTTCACTGCTGCCTTGAAATAGTTGGCTGTCTCCAACAGTGCATAGCTGATATCCAGAGGATAGCTTCGAAATGGATGCAGTGAAATACAATGGCCAAAAACAGTAGTCCTTCTAAAGTAAGGGCGATGGCTTTCATCTGGAGCATCAGAGCAAAAACAGTAATGAAAAGAAGAAACCTTCAAGCACTAAAATTGCCAGCATCTATTTGCTTAAGAAATAGAAGCCAGGCTGTGATGGTGTATGCCTTTATCCCAGCACTCAGGAGAGGGAGTTGGGAAGATCTCCTGTGAGTCTGAGGCCAGCCTGGAATTCCTGTCTCAAAAAAAAAAAAGAAAGAAAGAAAGAAAGAAAGAAAGAAAGAAAGAAAGAAAGAAAGAAAGAAAAAGAAAGAAAAGAAGTAGAAGATTTTATAGATTTAGGCTGCTAATAAGCCATAACTTAAGAAGATTTTGTTTTGTCAATTTAAAAGTATATAAAGGAGTTAGGGATGCAGTTCAGCGTTAGAGTACTTGCCTAGCATATTCAAGGCACTAGACTTGATCTCAGTAACACACACACACACACACACACACACAGAGTTATAGAGGCATGGGTTATTTTTATGAACATGATTTTATATAGTTGTATAATAAATGTAATGTCTGTCCAAAGACATGGAAAGATTATATACCATCATTGTTACAAGATTATTTAAACACTGAAAAAAAAATGTTGCCAAGAACTTTATATTCTCCTATAAATTGTCTTCTAATATCATTCCCTGAAATTATAAATTCAGGAGTAGATTACAAATAACAATGCAAAATTAAGATATAAATTCTCCATCTAGACTAGGAATATCCTGCATTCATCCCTCAGCCATTACCAGCATGATATCAATGAATCTGTGGAAGAGGAGGCAGAAAGGCTGTAAGAGCCAGAGGACTCTAAAGAAGCAGTGTCCTCCAGACACAACAGGACTGATACACACATGAGCTCACAGAGACTGTGGCAGCATGCACAGGGCCTCCATAGGTTCAAGCCAGACCGGATCCCGGCACTGAGAAGGGGAAGTGGACATGAGCTAACCAAGAAGCTGTCTCCAACTGACATCTGCTTGCAAAGGAAAAATTATTTTTCTCCAGGGCGTTCTCACTGGGTATATTAACTATGCTTATGGGCTGGTCCCACGCCAAACAGTAGATGGCCAACAAAAAACAAATTCAGTGGTATTTTTGTAGACTTTTTCTCTCCTATTGCTTTGTTTGGTATTTTTCTTTTTTTTTTAACCTCACCAGCTTTTTGATTGTATATTATGGTTTCCAATTTTGTATTTTTATGGGTTTTGTTTTTGTGTATGTGTGTCTATGTGTGTGTGTGTGTGTGTGTGTGTGTGTGTTTCTTGTGTGTGTGGGGGGTTCCCATAAGTTTTTTTTTTTTTAATTCTGTTTTCTTTGCTTGTTTGTTTTTAAAGACAGAGAAAGAGGGTAGAATTGGGCAGGTGGAGAGGTGGGGAGGATTTGAGAGGAACTGGGAGAGGGGAAGCCCTAATCAATATATTGCATGAAAAAAATTTTCAATAAAAAAATAAGTAACTATAACAGAAATAGTAAATACACTAAGCTGAGCTATCCAGTGTGTTCACCATGTCTGTGTTCCATAAGCAACCACATTGAACTTACCTCTTGCAGATTCCGAGCTCAAGGTGAAGGATCTGTGTTTTCACATAGGATTCTGGTCGATGAGGTCATTAGCCACAAGACATTAGTCCCTGTGGTTAGAGTAATGTATACCACCCTCGCCACAACCCCAAGGTATGCAAAGTACATTTCCCTCCCTCTTGACTATGGACTCAGCTGTGTGACTTCTTCTGAGCAATGGAATGTGATATAAGCCTTTCAAGGCTAGGCCCTATGGGGAGCCACGTGTTTCTGTTCACTTTTCCTTACTTTTGTTACTGCTATTTCCTTGGCTCCATCAAAGAAAGTCCATAAAGAGCAGCCATGATCTCAACCTGGAAGGATTCAGCATGGAATGGCCCAGTGCTTGAACCTGAGCTACTCAGCTAGGCTGAGCCTCTCGACCCATGGATGCATGATCAAGAATAAATGATTGGGTTAATTAAGCCATTGAGTTTGGGGAGATCTAGTGGCCTACAGCAACTACAGAAACTGGCATCAGCCGGCAGCAGCAAAGATTCCAAGAAGTTACTTATTTATAATGAAGTTACATTACACCTACCACAGAAAAGTTCATCACTTTCATCAAAACAGTCATTTACTCCATCACAGCGCTGGGCCTGGGGGACACACAAACCGGACGAGCATCTGAAAGACCCGGCAGGACAAGCTACAGGCAATTAAAAAAAAGAAGAAGAAGAAGAAGAAGAAGAAGAAGAAGAAGAAGAAAGAAAGAAAGAGAAAAGAAACAGAACATCTTGACTGGGTTCCTAAAAGTCATCAGACTACCTTAGCATAGAATTACGAAGCATTAGTTGGTTAGAGATTTGGTAGAAAAATAGAAGCAATGATACAATTTCTTCATCCAACTAAGACTATGGGTAATTTTTAATGCATAATTTCAAAAAGCAAAGAATAAAAGCAAATTAATGTTATAGAAGTTCAACATAGTAAGACTAATGTCTGGTCTCAAAGGCCAGAGCTCCTGGCACTTCCCTCACTGCCCATCACTCCTTCCAACTTAACCAGGCTACTCATCAGAGATCAAACCATTCAGCCTGAGATTATGAATGAGTATTACAGAAATAATAAACCCTTTCTCCTTTCATGTGAAAGAACAGAGGGGAACACATGTCAGGCCAGCTACTGTCTCAGTGGCAGTGGGAAGAGAGGATGGCCTGCTAGACCATCATCAGGCTGTGTGAAACCATTAGCAATTAAGACGCTCTGCTTCTCCTGTGCCCTCACTGGAAATTCAAACTCTCTGGATATCAGAATGCAACACTGAATCCAGAAGCAGGTGTGTTTGGAGTCGGCAGAGTAGAACAAGGTAGAAAGAAGCTTCTTTCGCGTCATACCCTCATGGAATCTCCACTGTGTAGCTTTTGTTTGTTTCCTTTCAAACAGTCTAAAATAGCTCCAAGTCAATATCTACACTCTGCAGCTTCAACAACTTCCCTCAAACATTGCCTTTCCCAGGACCACTTCCTGCCTATGTTCTGTGGTTTCTTATACAAATTTCAACTTTCTGAAAGCTGACCTTTGAGCCGTCTCAGCTCTCCCTAGTCACTGTCAGCCAAGGAGAATTTCAAATGCCACTCCCAGACCCACTGTATGTTGGTATAAGCACTATGATCAATCACAAGAAGTTATGGCTCGCATAAAAAAAAATCAAGATGAGTATGGTGTCCCATACTTGCAATCCCAATCCTGTGGAAGCTGAGGCAAGAGGATTGCCATAAGTTCAATACCAGCCTGGTCTATATAGGCTAAGAGGGCTACATAGTTAGAATTTGTCTCAAAGGAAAAAAATGAAAAAGAAAGAAAGAAGGAAAGGAAGGAAGGAAGGAAGAAAGGAAGGAAGGAAGAAAGGAAGGAAGAAAGGAAGGAAGAGAAGAAGAGGGTGAGGGAAGGAAACCAAGAAAGGAAGAAAGAAAGAAGGAAAGAAAGAAAGAAAGAAAGAAAGAAAGAAAGAAGAAAAGAAAGGAAGAAAGAAAGGAAGGAAGGAAGAAAGGAAGGAAGGAAGAGAAGAAGAGGGTGAGGGAAGGAAACCAATAAAGAAAGAGAGAAAGAAAGAAAGAAAGAAAGAGAGAGAGAGAGAGAGAGAGAGAGAAAGAAAGAAAGAAAGAAAGAAAGAAAGAAAGAAAGAAAGAAAGAAAGACCGAAATATAGGTTTTTCCTATATTTTAAAAGTCATATGAAAAATTGTATTTCAACTCTAAGTCAGTAATATCAAAAGGTTATTTTTTTCTATAATTTGAAATATATCACTAATACATAATTTGATATGTATTTTATTCTTTTGTAATGTATAAGATAAATACATAATAAAGATAAATATATAATAGCAAATAACAAAAACTAGGCAGCATTAGTTCCTTGAATTCTCAAGGCCTGAAGTAAAGGATTGGCCTTGCTTTACTATTAAGGGCTCATTAGATTTTCTAAACTGATTCCAAACTTACGTTGACTGATGTTGTAACTGCCATATTCTACCAAAAGAGGTCTGTCTGACAGTCTGGAACTGCCCTGGAGCTGGATGTGTACCAAGGGGCTGGGCACTCGGAAAATGGTCTCATGATCCATGTAAGAGCCACAGTACCTGAGAAGACAAGAGCCGGGAAGGACATGTAGCTTGAGGTCTCCTAGAGTGTGTTCCATTGCCAGTGGACATCACTGATGCTTTGGACATTCAGGCTCCCTGAGGAGAGATGCTTCTGGTAGAGCTAAGAATAACAGCTACTTTGTTTGTGGGACTGTGATGTGGTAAGAGCTTTCTCCTTTGCTAAACAGAGCAAACACAGTACTGTTGACCTGTTGCTTTCTTTACTAACACTGCAAATTAACAGAACAATGGATCAAATTCTTCCAGTTTTCATATTTTTTATTGTCAAAAATATGTAACAAGAATGGCCTGCTTATATCCAAAAACACCTCTGTAAAGCAGAATAGAATCTCTGAGCTCAGGCTGAAAATACGCAAATAATTCCACCCACAGTTGAGACAAAAGACAACAACATTAATTCAATCTTAATTGAAATCTGATATGCACCGCAGGGCTTATCCTTGGCAACATTTCAAAGAAGTAACAATTATCCACAGAATTCCCTACCTTGACTTTTTCTCTACTTCCCATCATCATTTCATGTGAGCAAAGTTCCCAGTGTCCTCTTGAGTAAATGTCACTCTGGTTAATAATTCTCACTATGTGAGCATTGTAGTTAATGGAGCATAGAATATTACTTTGCAACAAGATAAGTTAGTTTACTGTTCTGTGTAGGCGAGGCTTTTCCACGTGAAACCTGTCAAGTCTCTAGGGGAAACAGCTGATATAAGAATTGAGGGGATGATCACTTAGTACCTGTGAATGCCAAGCACTCTAGGTTCCCAAGGCTTTTGGGAACTGCTTATGTTCTCAAGGCTGGCATTCAGGAGCACTATCTATGACTTTGAAGGCTTGAAGGGGGGAAAAAAGCATGCATGTATTATTCAGAAGTCTTTGGCAGTTGGCTGAAATTCAGAAAATGAGAGGATATAGCTATTCTGCCAAGACAGATCACAGCTGTATTTTTGAATACAGTTTTATAGTTTTAGGAACAAATCAACAACAATAATATCTAAGGAACAAGTTAAGAGACAGGATGATAGGACCTGCGTGATGGATTCAGGAATCCCAGGCTCCTATATGCCTGAGATTCTTCCTGGTCAGCCATTTCCCAGTGTTAGGATATAGCCAGACCATCTAGGCCTCTTCTACAATGCAAAACTGTCTGATAGTCTCTTATTCTTGTACCTCCAGAGCAATTCCTTGTTATTTTTCCCAGTGGCTCTGGGATTTGAACACTTCAACAATACCTTTGTGAGATGTAGAATATGCTCATGAATAGCCCAGCAGCATAGAGAAGGTGTGAGACTGAGGATTGGAATTCTGCTATAACCACAGATGCCAACTGGCCACGTGTGTGTTTCTGAACTCCTCTATCCTTCACTTCCTTCTCTCATAAACCGAAGACTCCGAGAGAACAAGGGACTTTCCATGTGATCCCTCACATTGGAAATTCACTTACATGTGCTCATTAATTTCCCACCATCCATGCTCACAGCCTTTCATACTCTTCTTTGTTATGGAATAGTTGTAGAATTTCAGGGCTATGCCAAGAGTTGTTAGGGGAGTCTGCAGAAAGCAAAAATCAAGTCAGAAAAACACACCAGTAGAATAACACGTTTCAAGTTAAAATGCCTTGCTCAGTACTCCTTCTTTTGGCTTATTATTTTAAAGATATTCTCATCTTTGTGTTATTCAGCCCTTGGTGAGATACACCACGGTGGGAGGAGAAGGGACCCTAGAGAGAGGGATTATGGGAAACAGGTGCTATGAAATGGACAGTGGAGAAAATGGGGGGGGAGGATAAGGACATTTGGAAAAGTCATAGGCAAACAATATTTTATAAGTTCACTAAAAAATACTGATATGTGTGCATACATATATATGTATATATGTATGTATATGTGCATGTTTTTGTATGTATTTTAATGAGGTTGCATTGCATGAGGTGACAATGCTCCTCCCAAGGGCCATGCACTATATAACAAAAGCTCCAGTGCCAGACATGGAAAATTTCCTTTATAGTTGTTGGTCAGAGGAGTACCAGTCTCCCAAAACAATATGGGCTGTTTCCTTTGGCCTTGGTTCCCTTCCAGAACTTGAAGGTAAGGCCCTATTATTGCTGAAGACACATTCACCAGACACAGGACTTGGAGGGGTTGAGTTGGAACTGACTTGGAAGGCTCCTCCCTGAGAACTTTTGCTCATAGTATTAGAAAGGTCTAGGCATGCTGCCAAGGGAGAGAAACAATCAGTAGTTCTACCCAGGTACAAAGCCTATAAACCATAAAAAAGGACTAGCCAAGCAAGTTGCCCTCCTTGGTGTAGTAATGGCACTTTTATCTTTGAGGTAACCAACAGCTGTCTAATTTGACTGAGGCCTGATGGATAGCAGGGAAATCATGCCTGATACTGTAAACCTAGAAAACTACCCATGATTGGTGAGGCCGGGGGCCCTAGAGGAGAATCTACTGCCGTCGTTTTCCTCCATCAGTGTGATTTCTAACTGTGTTCTAAATACTTATCCTTACAGACAAGTGTCGCTCTCAGTCCTCATCAAATAAACTTCTTTTTGTAAAGATGAAGACTATTACATAGGCACAAACGGTCAAAATGCAGACTGTGGGGTGCCCTACTACAACTGATAGATCTGCAACACGACCCCTACACCTAAGGCTCAGGGAAAACTGCTGAAGGGTGGCGAAAAGGTTAGAAGAGTCAGAGGCCCAGTAGGTTTGCTGCTAGATAATGTTCCCTAAAATTACACTATGAGCCCCCAAAATATCAACATGTGGCTTCCTGAACAAGACCAGCATGATGACAATACCAGTTGACAGGCTGTTGTGGACAATGGAAATTCCACAAGGTCCTGCCCCTACATGAAGAGCTACAAGTAGTCGGTAGCTTCTGAGACAGGGAAGACCAGTTTCTTCTCTTGCATAGACTGTCCAATTCAAAATGATTAGCCCTGGCTTAGCCTCATATCTATATAAGAGCAACAGTAAATGAACTCAGTAATTGGATATACACATGACAATAATAACTTCAGAGAGGGTCATGAATCTGGCTGGGGGCAGGAAAACACAGGAGGAATTGAAGTGGGGAGGATGGAACGGAAGTGATGTAGATGAAGAATCCGTGTATGAGGTTGACAAAAAATAAAATTACTTTTAAAAGTTGTGGGAAATATTTTCTAATTCATTCCTATCATGTTTTTCTTTAGGTTGATTTTATCCACTGACATATATATTGTGCTGACAGATATTTTATTGTAGCCATACACTTATGTGGCTATGTACTTATGTGTTCTAAGTACATGATATATACAATTGCTTCTTTCTAGCGTGAATATGGGTTACCCACTTTTGAGAGACTAGATCAGACATTTTACAGTTCTCATTTTAACACCGTAATAAACTTTTAGGCCAATAATATGATTCCCATTTTTATAGAAGGAAATAACCATAGCTAACAGAAATGATAAACTTTCTAGAGGTTAGGAAATGCAGACCAGAGAGTTAATCTCATGTTTTACTATAGCCACGTTCTACCCAATGTTTCATGCTTATTGTAAACCACATGAGAAGTAAAATAGGAAACTATCTCAAATAAGCATTGGAAATTTCTATGGCAAAGATGCCTGCATATTTCCTTCGCAAAGGCAGGAAACACATGACTCCCTTCCAAGCCACACCATCATTTTCCTCTGTGATATGGGGAGGGGACCTCCGTGGCTCACAGTAACCCTACTGAAGGCTGGGGGACCCTTGGCTCATGTCCCTTCTATGTCCCTTCCTGTATTCATCACTCCCTTACTAGTATGATATGCCCTTCCCCTTATAAAGATGTTTTTCTTCATCACTCAACCCTCAACCTCTAGCAAAACACAAAGTAAGCCAATATTCTTATTTCTACGCTGACTAAAAATAACAACAGTGTTTATGGGTTTTTATTTTAAGTCTCTGGATTATTATAGAATCAACTTTTACTTTACATCAAAGGCATTTCAAACACTTGGCAGAATTTTAGGGAAAGGTGCACTCTTTATTCTGGTCATTGAACGAGTTTAAGAAGCTACATCTGGGCC
>CABHPH010111892.1:0-14300 GCA_902168325.1 Peromyscus nudipes
GCTTAGGGAAATGCCTTAGTCATGTTTCTATTGCTGTGATAAGACGCCATGACACACTTACAAAAGGAAGTGTTTATTTGGGGCTTATGGCTTCAGAGGGTCATTCCATCATGGATTATGGCAATAGGCATGATGGGTAGGCATGGCATCAGAGCAGTAGTTGAGAGCTTGATCCACAAGCACAAGGCGGAGTGGGGATAGGGGAGAGCTAAACAGGATGGTGAGAGCTTTTAAAACCTCAGTGCCTACCCCTCAGGGACACCTCCTCCAACAAGGCCATGCTTCCTAATCCTTCCTAAACAGTTCCACCGACTGGGGACCAAGTATTCAAACATATGAGCCTGTGGGGGCATTCTCATTCAAACCACCACAGGAAGCTAAATCTTTTGTAATGGTCAGTAAGAGGAGACAGTACCCCAACTTTCAAGCTCTTCACTATGTGACCATTCTGTTCAAGGAGCAGAGGGGAAGTCAATGCTTTTCGCACAATGTGTGCAGTACGCAGAAATATGAGAGCCCTGTGGAGAACTGTCTTCATTGGGACAGAGAACACTCAAAGAACACCACAGGAGCGCACTCAGAAACTAGGTGACCAGGGCTTGAACCATTGTCTTAGATGACTGCACTTGAAACATGTGTTTAGATCTTGTGATTAGGTATCTTGGGGTTTCTATTGCTGCTGCGAAACATGGTGACCGAAAAGCAAGTTGGGGAGAAAAGGGTTTATTTGACTTACACTTCCACATTGTAATCCATCACTGAAGGAAGCCAGGACAGGAACTCACACAGGGCAGGAACCTGGAGGCAGAAGCTGATGCAGAGGCCATGGAGGGGTGCTGCTTACTGGCTTGCTTCTCATAGCTTGCTCAGCCTGCTTTCTTATAGAACCCAGGACCACTAGCCCAGGGATGGCACCACTCATAATGGGCTGGGCCCTCCTCCATCAACCACTGATTAAGAAAATATCCTAGAGACTTGCCTACAGCTCAATTTTATGGAGGCATTTTCTCAGTTGAGGTTCCCTCCTCTTCAATGACTTTAGCTTGTGTCAAGTTGACATAAAACTATCCAGCACATTATGTAAATAAATGTTCAACCCTGAAGGAGATGTAAACTCCAGAATCCCACAAGAGGAGGAAGAGCTCAGTAGTTCAATCTCAGAAAGGAATAGTTTTTTTTTGAACATGTGATTAAAAATTAAAATGTTTAAATCATAAATGTCCAGGACTCTAGAGATGGAGCCATAGTTAGGAGCTCTTGCTGTTCTTCCAGAGAACCCGAGTTCAGTTCCTAGCACCCATATCAGGCTGCTCACAATCATCTGTAACTCCAGCTTTGGAAGAGTCAATGATTTCTTCTGGACTCCGATGCACACACATGGCATATACTCACAGGCACACACATATCCATCAATAAAAGTAAGCTAAATAAAAACATTTAACTATTCAATAGTTAGACTACCCTTTAACTAATGAATCTATTTTTTATGTGTTTGACTATGTTTATAGCAAGGCATGGAGGATCATGCCTATAATTTTGGGTTCAGAACATCAACATGAATTCAAGACTGGTCTGGGCTACCTAGATGATCTTGACTCAAAAAAGAATAAACAATTTTCATGATTAAAAAATTAAATACTTTTTAGTAAGTAATTTAAAATATCAGAATTTTCCATGGAAGCAAAGGCACTTAGGATGCGAATCTCTACTGGTGGCAGTTAACATTTCTTCCCCTGGAAACCTCTCCTGTAGAATAAAGAAGAAAAATCTATAAGCATTTTTATCCACAGGTAATTTAGCTTGAATTTAAGTTTTGTCAAAAATTGATGATTTTTAAATATGGGGCGGGGGGAGATCTGGTGTCTCAGTCAGTGTTCTGTTGCTGTGAAGAGACACCATCACCATGGCAACTCTTACAAACGAAAGCATTTGATTGGGGCTGGCTTACAGTTTAAGAGGTTTAGTCCATTGTCATCACAGCAGATAGCATGGCTGCATGTAGGCAGACATGTGCTGGAGAAGTAGCTGAGAGTTCTACATCCAGACCTGCAGGCAGCAAGAAGAGAGACACTGGGCCTGGTTTGAGCTTTTGAAATCCCCAAGCCCATCCCTAGTGACACACTTCCTCCAATAAGGCCATACCTACTCCACCAAGGCCACACCTCCTAATCCCTCTCAAGTAGTACCACTGCCTGATGATCATGTGTTTAAATATATGAGCCTGTGGGGGCCACTCCTATTCAAACCACCATACCTGGGATGAAGTTTGACATTCAGGTTAAATTTCATTGGATTACTAACTCTTGTTCCTAATATTCTAGATCTAATACATGATCCATGAATCACTGGAGTTCCAGTGTGTTAATGGGCCAAGAAAATGAACATCTTGAAAGTGTGCGTAACAGGAACCGATGATGTATGAAAATAACTCCAACAAGGCTGACCTTGAGGACTCAGGTTATTCATGCCTCCTTTGATCATCAACCAAGCATCAGGCACTGTTCTAGATGAATATATGTGAAAGATAAGGCTTATGTTTTGCTTGATTTTGAGACAGGATCTTGCTATGTACCCTAGCTTGCTTGAAATTTATGGTCCTCCTGTTTTGGCTTTTTGGGGGCTGGAATTACAGGTATGTGCCACAGTGCTAGGCTTTAGAAAGTTTAAGAATTACCTTCAGTATTTATTTATTTATTTATTTATTTATTTATTTATTTATTTATTTATTATTTGTGCGTGTGAGCATGTGTTCTATGGCAGGAGTGTAGAGGCAGGCTTGGAGATAGGCACTTTACCTACTGATTTATCTTGCAAGTCCTGACTATCACTATTTTTTAAAAAAATCTTATGTAAATTTAAAATATTTAAGCACTCAAAAGTATTTTTATTTTATTATTTTTATTGAGACAGGATTTCTGTATTATGTAGCTCTGGTAGTTTTGGAACTTGCTTATGTAGACTAGGCTGGCCTTGAATTCAAAGTGGTCCACCTGCCTCTGCCTCCTGAATGCTGGGACTAACGGTGCCTGCCACCACACCCAGCTTAAAAACAATGCCCTCTTCTGGCTTTCCAATACCAGGCACCCAAAATACCCAGACATATAACTTTTTTCTGAAGTGTTGTTTTATCCACATATTGTTGAAGTTTGTGTGCTATTTTTGGATTTGAGTGCACTTTTAAGGAAAATACAAAGTGAAATTTGGGAGTTGGCAGATACAGTTGGTTTAGTTTTGAATTGATGAGGATAAAATAGAAAAAGGCTGCATGAAGCTTTGAAAATGTATGGAAAAGTCTCCAACAATGTGCACATTGTAATCAGCTAATAGTCATCTAAAACAAATTCACCCAAACTGTGATTATAACATCACTGGCTGTCTATTTGAAACCAGAGACATGGAATGCACAGTGGAGTATCCTCTGGCCCCCGCTGGGTGCCCTGGACCCAACAGCTAACAGCTACCACTGCACCCAAGGGACTTCCAGCAGCTCACAGCTACCACTGCATCTGAAGACTTCCAGCAGCTCACAGCTACCACTGCATCTGAGGGACTTCCAGCAGCAGCTCACAGCTACCACTGCATCTGAAGACTTCCAACAACTCACAGCTACCACTGTATCTGAAGACTTCCAGCAGCTCACAGCTACCACTGCATCTGAAGACTTCCAGCAACTCACAGCTACCACTGCATCTGAAGACTTCCAGCAGCAGCTCACAGCTACCACTGCATCTGAGGGACTTCCAGCAGCAGCTCACAGCTACCACTGCATCTGAGGGACTTCCAGCAGCAGCTCATAGCTACCACTGCATCTGAAGACTTCCAGCAGCAGCTCACAGCTTACCACTGCATCTGAGGGACTTCCAGCAGCTCACGGCTACCACTGCATCTGAAGACTTCCAGCAGCAGCTCACAGCTACCACTGCATCTGAAGACTTCCAACAACTCACAGCTACCACTGCGCCCAAGGGACTTCCAGCAGCAGCTCACGGCTACCACTGCATCTGAAGACTTCCAGCAGCAGCTCACAGTTACCACTGCATCTGAGGGACTTGAGGAGTGCAGGGTGCCTGGACTGTTCAACCCGAGGCCCAAGGCTCCACAGATGGGAAATAGGCTGTAAATTTGGGATTGACACAAAAGAAAGACCCTTCCCTTAGAAGATGAACTTAGAGAAAGGATATTATCAATATCTACAATATCTTTTAAAAATCTCTGTGGTTAGGCTCAGGGTGCTGTCCATCACTGTCCTGGTGGAATCCTGGAAGGGCACCCAGCCAAGGGCATGGAGTGGGATTAGGAAGTCTGGCTAGTGCTGGCATCTTGTCAGCTCTCCACAAGAAGGCCATGACACCGCACAGGACTGCATCTGTTTGAAAGAAGGAAATCCTTCCCTAAATAGTGTCGCGCTGCTTAGCTTTAACTGTCGACTTGACATTACCTTAAAGGAAATCTCAGTGAAGACCTGCTTAGGACAAGTTGGCCTGTGGACGTGTCTGTGGGGAATGTCTGTCAACTAATTGATATAGGAAGACCCAGTCCGCTGTGGGTTGCAACATTGCCTAGGCTAGGCCCAGAACTGTATGAGAACAGGGAAGCTATTGGAGAGCAGGCAGGTGGCAGAGGTTCAATTGTTCCTCCTATCTCTTGACTCCGGATGTGGTGCTACCAAATTTCTCAAGCCCCTGCAGCTGTTACCTCCCCACATGCTGTACCAGTAACCTGGAATTGTAAGCCAGATAAACGCTTTCTCCCCTAAAATTGCTTTTGGTAGAGCGTTTTGTCCTAGCAACAGAAACGGAACTAGAACAAGAACCTAGAGAGAAAGGGTACCATTTCTTACCTACATACGGCCTGTGTGGGCGGGCTACCTCTGTCAAGTGTGACCACACTCAAATCCCAGAGCGCTAAAACCCGGAGCACCCATTGAAATTCTATGAAAGTAGTTTGATGATAAATAAAAGATGGCATTACTTCATACAGTGGGTAGTAAACATATGGAACTCATTATCCTCAAGATGTTGCACAGTCCACAAATATAAATAGGATAAAGAAAGATTTAGATAAATCCACGCTTGTTAGATTCATGTGAGCGGCTAGAGTATTGTTAGAAACACACAGGGAACATGTCCAAATGCTTTCAAGAAAAAGACCATGTTTATATTCCAAGTGCCCGGCAGATCCAGGGCCACAGACTGAGCACAGCGACTGGCTACCTGGGTGTTACTCTGCTGTGTCGTAGAGCACTGCCCTTGTATCCCAAGCTCTCAATGTAGTCTGGTCTTCTATGTGACCAGTTTTCCTTTTGCCTTTTCTTGATAACCTGGATTTGTGACGAATGCCAGTTATTCCTGGGCTGTAAGAAAGTGCTTCATTAACCCAGGGTGACAACTGGGATATGTGATGCTACAGACTCAGTTTGAACTTCAAATGTCACTTTTGGTCTTCTCTGCTATTCCTCAGGCCTCTGTTTTCACTGTGGTAAAGGAGCTCTTCTCTCTTGGGTGCATTAGAAGTTCCCTCCATCTCCACAGCGCTAGAGAACTGGTACGTCTAACAATCTCAAGTGAAAGCTGTGGGAGAGACTCACATTTTGGGACCACTGTTGGACTAGGATGCAGATGAGTTGACTCCCAAGCTTAGGGAGCTTCAGGCCCATTCTGAATCCTCCTAGGAATATGTCTGCTTAGTTCCCATCACTGAGCAGCTCAATCCAACCTCAGAGGCAGGCCAAAAGCATCTTAAGTACAGGCCTATAGCCTATCTCCAGATGTGGAAGGTGTTATTTTCTTCCTCCAGTCCAAGACCCACTTCTCCAATCATGATTTATCGACACCAGCGCATTATTCCTTTTCCCTAAAGGATGAATTTGAAAATTCAGAAACTTGTTCCCCAATGCCCAGGAGGACAGTCCACTGAGGCACAGTGATCCAGTCTCAGCTCATTAGCTCTACAAAGTCTAGTTCTTACCTTTTGGGCTCTTGTCTGCTGTCATGAGAAGTCTCCTGGTTTTGTTTCTGAACAACAACGCATACAAACCTCTAAATAGGTAAATGATATGGGCCCAATGTAGTCTAAATTCCACCTTTAAAGAAATCTAGTATTTGTCTGGGAGAAACGTTGCACAGTCCAATGAGGGTACAAAACAGATAATTGTTGTTTAACAGCTCAGAGTCCCCACGATTGACAAGCGCCAGGTCAGAACAACGCCTTTGCTTTTGTTTGAATACCTATGTGACATGACTCGTCTGATAGTTCTCACGAAATAAATGAACTATCTTTTCTAAAGGTAAATTCCAGATTCTATCTCTAGGGCCAAAACATTACCTATAATTTCTAAATCGTAGGGATTTCCCCTTCCTCCTGCTCATCATTTCCAACAATCTTAAAGTAGAGTTTCAACTCAAGCTGCTCCTTAGTGGAGTATGATGTTTAATCCATTCTAAAGCATATTTTATTGTTTTGCTTTTTATACTCCAGCATCTCAAAGTTCAGGACGTGTCTTAAAATTTACAGCTTCTGACCGAGCATGTTTGTCCTGCAGTTGCCTCATAGTTACAAGGGAACTCGACCCATTCAAGAGCAAGCTTGCTGAATACACATCTCTCAAAAGAAGACCTATAAAAGTCCAGCAAGTCTCAAGCTTGGTCAACCACACTAACAATCAGGGAACTGAAACTCGAAACGACAATGAGATACCAACTCGCTCCAGTTAGAAGGACAATTGTCAAAGACAAAAAATAACAAAAGCTGGCAAGGATGTTGAGAAATAGGAACCATTTTTGGTGGGCATATAAATTAATACAGCTTTTATGGGAAACAGTTTGGAGTTTCCACAGGAAACTAGAAATAGGATTGTGATAGGATCCAGCAACCACACTACTGTTTATATACCCAAGAGAAAACAAGTAAGAGGGTGTCCAAAGTCTCTCACTCTCTGCACACTGTCCAGCTGTGGGTCTCTGTTAATTGTCATTGTGGTGGTCTGAAAGAAAATGGCCACCATAGGCTCATGGAGAGTGGCACTGTTAGGAGGTGTGGACTTGCTGGAGGAAGTGTGTCACTGGAGTCAGGCTTTGAGGTTTCAGAAGCTCGAGCCAGGCCTAGTGGCTCATTGTCTCTTCCTGCTGCCTGTGGATCCAGATGTAGAACTTCCAGCTCCTTCTCCAACACCACCATGTCTGCCTGCGTACAGCCATGCTTCCTGCCATGATGATGATAGACTAAACCTCTGAAACTGGAAGCCAGACCCTGTTATATGTTGTCCTTCATAAGAGTTGCCATGATCATGGCATCTTTTCACAGCAATAGAAACCCTAACTAAGACATCCATCTACTGAAAAAAGAAGCTTTTCTAATGAAAGTTGAATGAGGTATTGATCTATGGGTACAGTAATATGTTGTTAGGAGTCACTTTATTGCCATGTTCCTTTAGCAGAATAATAGGAGTAGGTTTTGCCTTAGGCTCATGACCTATCTAGTCTCAGGTTCTTGGCCACTTTGGAAGCATCAGATATGGGTTCTAGATCATGGTATGGGCCTTAAACCCAACTTTAAAATGTGGTTGTTTACTCCTATAACATTTATGCCAGCATATCTTGCAGGCAGGTTGCTTTTGTAGGTCATAGGCTTTTTAGCTGGGTGATATTAATGATTACTTTTTTCCTCTGGTAGCATGCAGAGTACCTTTCAGCATGATGCTAGTCAGTATGAGTGAGGCTTCTAGTTAGACACCAGCTCCATTTCTCCATGTTTGATGAATTAAGTAAGCGGTGCATTAGGTGATAGGGGCCACCAGCCATGGAGAGTAACCAACAGCCTTGGCACTAGCCTGTGGTGTTTGGGAGATCCATGGGATCCCTTTGACCAACAACTCAACAAGTTAACACATTCCTGGCAGTGGGGTTTTTACTTGGTGGTATAAGATGTTGTAGAATATTATTTTAAGATGCGTTACATTTGTTTATGCTGTGGAACATTTGTTTAATGATGCAAAGATGTGTTGCATTCTTTTATGTTGCATTTGTTTAACTCTGTGAAGCTGTGATACTTTGCCTGTCTAAAACACCTGATGGTCTAATAAAGAGTTGAATGGCCAATAGCAAAGGATAGGCAGGGCTGGCAGGCAGACAGAATAAATTGGAGGAGAAATCTGGGAGGAGAGATCTAGGAGTAAGAGAAGGAGAGAAGGAGGAGGACATCAGAGGCCAGCCACAGAATCAGAGTGAAAGATTACAGAAGTAATAAAAGGAAAAAGCCCAGAGGCAAAAGGTAGATGAGATAATTTAAGTTAAGGAAAACTGGCTAGCAACAAGCCAAGCTAATGATGGGCATTTAAAAGTAATAATAAGCCTCCATGTCATGATTTGGGAGCTGGGTGGCAGCCCCCCAAGAAAGCAAAGAGCCAAAGAACCAAAGAGTCAAAACCAAACAGCAATAAGATATCTATCGAGGGATCCTCTCCCCCATTGCATGGTGACTCTGTTTAGATCCTTTCACGTATGCATATATTTTAGGGAGCGTCTACTGTAGTAGGTCTCCACGTGGTTCAAAAGGCTGTAGTGCCAGTTTCCCTTACGCACGTTCCCTCCTCATCCTTCTCTCCCATTCCCCTCCTAAATTAATTCTAGTTTAGTTTTTCACTTTTTGTTGTTGTTGTTGTTGTTGTTGTTTTTGAGACAAGGTTTCTCTGTGTAGTTTTGGTGCCTGTCCTGGATCTCTCTCTCTGTAGACCAGGCTGGCCTCAAACTCACAGAGATCCACCTGCCTCTGCCACCTGGCTTTAGTTTTACTTTTATCTCTTTATAACACTATATTCTATTTCCTCCTTCCTTGGAAATTCCGTCTCCCATGCCTGGTCCTTACTAGATAGCTAACCTCTGTGATCGTATGGATTGAAGCGCACATGTCAAACACTTAAATTCTAACATCCACATACTAGAGAAAACATGGAACATTTACCTTTTTGTGTCTGGGTTACCTCACTCAGGATGAGTGTTTCTAGCTCCAACCATTTGCCTTTGCAAATCTTACAATGTTATTGTTTCTTAACAGCTGATTAGTACTCCATTGTGTGTCATTTTTATTATCCATTCATCAGTTGACAGACACATGGGCTTAACATGGTTATCTCCAGTTCATCTACTTTTCTTCATTACGTGGCTTCTTTCTTCCTCATGGCTGAATAATATTCTGTGTGTGTGTGTGTGTGTGTGTGTGTGTGTGTGTGAGAGAGAGAGAGAGAGAGAGAGAGAGAGAGAAAGAGAGACAGAGAAAGGGAGAGAGAGACAGAGAAAGGGAGAGAGAGACAGAGAGGGATTTTCTTTATCCACTTGTACATCGAGAGTGTAACTAGTGTAACTTAGCTACTACAAATAGTGGCACAGGAACCATGGGCATGCTGTTGTACGGTGACTTAGAGTCCTTTGGGTATAGTCTCAGGAGTGGTATAGCTGGATCATATGATAGGTTTATTTTTAGTTCTTAACCTGTATCTCCCCAACCCTGATAGTCATTCTGACTGGCATGAGATGGGATCTCAGTACAGTTTTGATTTGTGTTTCCCTGGAGGCTAAAGATACTGAATTTTTCATGTGTTTACTGGCCTCCTGTACTTCTTTTAGGAACTATTTGTTCAGTTTATTTCCCATTTATTGATTGGATTATCTGTTCTTTTGCTCTTTTTTTGTTTGTGTTTTTTAGTTCTTATCATATTCTGGTTATGAATCCCCAGCAGGATGAATAATTATCAAAGATTTCCTCCTACTGTGTAGATGTCTCTTCATTCTGTAGTATTTCACTAGCTCTACAGAACTTTTAGTTGGATGCAGGTCCTTTTGCAAATCATGTTCTTCAGGTCCTGGAAAACCTTTTTGGAAAACCTTTGCCTGTGCCAATGCATATCTTGAAGCCCCCGTCCATCACCGTATTTTCTACTTGGAGTTTCACAGTTTCAGGGTTTACATTTGGTCTAGGAGCTCTACTTGAGGAAATGCTGCCTGCCCTGTGTTCTTAGTGCCAAAGAGTTTGCAGGAAAATGCAGATAGCATGGCTGGACCTGGAAGAGACTGACTGTCCAGAGCATTCTAGGACACTATATCAACTTATTTTAGTCAATTTACCTTCTTTGGTAGTCAAGAGTGACAAGTGACTTCTTAATCCACATCCAAATATCTTATGTTTTCTTCCAAGTCATATTTAATTGATAGTGTTTCTCCCCCTCAGACATACATATAAAATAATGATGTCTGTGTGACAGAAGCAGTGACGCTCACAGAGCAACCAACTGCCCCCATCTATGCCTATGCTCTTGTGGGCACCTTGTTCTTTGTGAGCAGTTCTGGCTGGAAGAGTATGGGTAGAAAATGTTCTGTGTCATTTCTAGATCAAAGCACAAGAAAACCAGCTTATTTGCAGCTACTCTTCCTCACACAGTGGTGAACAGTAAAGCCTTTTGCAGGAAAGACGGAGCCTCAATCAGCATGTGGCTGCCCTGTGACTGGGCAAAGTTGAGGCTCTGAGTGACCTGCACTGTGGCATAAACTAAACTTCTGTTAAACAATTCCCTGGAATTTGAGGACTGCTCTGACCACATCACAGCCTAGCATAATCTTAGTGCAATATAGTCCCTGCAACAGGCAATGACATTTCACATCTATTGCTATGAAGTATGGGCAAATCAGTGGTGTGCTGGTAAATGTTCACCAGCCAGTTGCGTTGGTTAGTTTATGCCAAGTTGACATGAACTAGAATCATTTGGGAAGAGAGACTTAATTGAGAAAATGACTCTATAAGATTTGCCTATAGGTGCTGGCCAGGCAGTGGTAGTGTGAGCCTTTAATCCCAGCACTTGGGAGGCAGAGGCAGGCAGATCACTGTGACTTTGAGGTCAGCCTGATCTCCACTGTGAGTTCCAGGACAGCCAGGGCTGTTTCACAGAGAAACCGTGTCTCCATAAAGGAAAAAAAAAGATTTGCTTATAGGGAAGTCTATAGTGCATTTTCTTAATTAGTGATTGACATGAGAGCGCCCAGCCCATCATGGAGACTGCCAGCCTGGACAGGCGGTTCTAAGGTGTATAAGAAAGCAAGCCAGGCAAGTCAGTAAGCAGCACCGCCCCATGGCTATGGCTCTGCTTCCTGGCTGCCTTCCAGGTTCCTGCCGCGGCTTCTGCCAGTGATGGACTTATGTCGGAACACAGTCCAAGAATGGAGTCCTGTGAGGGGAATTCTGAGTGCTTGTGAGAACACTCCAGGAAAACAAAACAAGAGTCTTGTAACTTCAGTTTCTTTAAAACACGGGATTACTCTTGGGATGTGCTTTTGTGCCCTTCCAGATGCAGCAGATAGGTGTGAGTTTACTTCAGATTGCTCCTTATTGCTTGTTGATGTCATTCAATTTAATGCTTAAACTCCCCTTTCTATGCTTCTATGGAAAAACATGGGTTTTTTTTGTATGTATGGCTTGTTCTTGTATACCCATAAGAACTTTACTCAGGTCCCCTTTCTTAGCCCTCGGAGTATAAATCGTCTGAGGCTCTGATTGAAGTTGGCTGTTGCATGAGAATTTAGTCTGCCTCGTTTATTGGCTCCATTGTCCCAGGTCCCACCGCCTCAAGAACAGTGACAGACTTACAAACCATGAGGTGAAATAAACTCTTTCCTCTTCAAGTTGCTTTTGGACGTGGTGTTTTATCATAGCAATAGAAACCCTAATTAGAACAGCAGTTCTCATGAGACAGAGAGGCCCTTGCTTTCTGGCATTTCACTATTTTGTGGTATAATATACCTACCATCATTACTTCCAAGTCACCAGTGTGCTGTCACTGATTTAATTACAAACTGGCCTAGCACAGCACCAGACATACCACGACAATGTCCCTCCAGTCTCTCCTGTTCTTTACTGCTCAGCTTGATTAGGACATGTACTGCTGCAGGAAAACGTAATGGAATCCAGCTACTACCACAAAAGCTGCTACTTGGAAAAGTCAAGGACTTTTCCGAAGGTCAAACCATGGCTTAAGAAGTCTTGGTGATATTTTGGCTTTTGTATATATATTAGCTGATTCCTGCAATGATTTTCTTGTATGTGATGTATGCTTCCAAGAAATCATGACAGTGTATTTTATCTGAAATACTTATCAAGCGTCCAAGGCCAAATGGTCTTCTGAATTAAGGTAAATTAAGCTCAGACCCTCTTTTCTTATACAGCCTTAGTGGTATTTATACTAACATTATGGACTCCTAACATTTACCTAACCACCTCTAGGAATGCAGTTTGAGCACACAAATTTCCTTTTTCTGACATATTAACCAATTTATCTCTTAGTTGACCTCCTCCTTTACCACTCCCCTCTTGGGTTATAAAAGAAAGCCTGATGGTTACTGCCTGAGGATAACTCTCGTCTACTTTATGATCCTGTAAGAATTCAAGCCTGGTGACCTTGCTTTAGCTAGAGCACTGCTATTGTATGGGTATATAACTGTAAACCTCAGAGGAATAAAGTAGGGAGGATTTTTGATAATTTTGACTGGAGAATTAGAAGAATGAGATAGAAGATGAGGAAGAGCCAGATGGGGAAGAAGAACGAGATGAGAAAGACCAAGATGGGGGAGAATTAAGATAGAATTTAGCAGGGACAGCAGATAAAGGTAGAGAGAAATCAGTCATGAGAACTGAACTGTAGCAGTGTAGATAGCATTTTATCCAGAGGAATCAAGTAGACAGACTAAGTACTCAGTACTCAGATTCATTTCCCGAAAATAATTCTTGCCATTCGTAGCTTCCCTCTGGGCCCCTGAGAAGAAGATTATTAAGGCTGGTCCTTAATAATATTGGAGAATATAAATGAATCCTCAGTGTATCCCTTTTGCCCATGTCTTTCCGGGAGCAACATGCACTTACGTACTTAGAAGTGAATGGGACCTCTGTAACAGCAAGGCATGAGGAAAGAGACAGTAGAATGTCAGAATCCTGTGCACACACTTTAAACAGTGTACACAGTCAAAAAGGTTTCCCTTGCCACTGACCCTAAAAGACGCAAACAAAGAGCACATGAAATAGCCATTAACAGTTGTATCAATTCTTTGATGACCAACAAGCTGTATTTAGTCATAGGAAGGCATAGGAAGTCAGGTTGCTGTTTAGACACACTTTCTAATTACCACTTAAGAGATTTATTGTTTCCCTGCTCATGTGTGACACGGTGTACCATCTTCCACTTGGAATAATGTCAGAATTTCAGGAGTCAGCTGTTTTGCACATAGAACCGTTTATTTTTAGAACTGCTGACACCCCGAGAAAAACAAAACTAGGTCATTGACCTCCTGAGCTGAAATGCAAAACTCTAACGACATCTATCATGCCCAGTTGGGGAACTTTTTAATAATTCTTGGTCTTTAGTTTGGTCCAGACGGACAATACTGTTGGAGAAGTAGGTTGTGGATAAGCTTAGCACAGCTTAAAATACGAGGAACCATGTTAGTTACTATCTGTTCTGAGATGAGAAACCGTGGAATCCAGAGGATGGCTAACAACCTTAGTTACTCTGCACTCTCAAAAAACTTCCTTTTGGACCAAGACTTTCGTTGGGAACTGAAGAATCTGACCAGTTAGAATGAGACTTAGTCCATTCTTGGAACTCTTCCCAAGGGACACTTTCCCCCATGTGTCTTATCTTGGCTTTGCTCAGGATGTGGAGGAATCTTAAGGCCATTTGAGCAAGCCCTCCCACACAATAATCTGCCCTCCTATCACAGAATCTCACACTTCATCCTCAGTAGCTTGGGAAGTGTGGAGTCTTAAAGAGTTCCTTTGGGAAGGCCAGTTCCTAAGTTCTCCCCTATCTGATCCTTACAGGAGGTAAAAGTTACCTGTGGAGGTGAGGTCCTGAGGGAAGCAGTTATATTCCCTCCTAGGAAAACACATTTTTAGAAGGAGTAAGACAAGTAGATAAGAGAGACAGGCTTGGGTGAGCATCCCACCCACTGAGCTCACTCACTAGATCATTGCTTGTTAGTTGTTTTCGGAAGACCTCAAATTTGTTGAAAGAAAAACAAAACAACAAAAACTAATGGTTTATACAGAAATTAAAACAAAATAAGTTGCCGATGGGGCATAATTTAAATAACACAGTTCAAATAAAATCTGTAACTGCGCTCTTGGTTTTTAAAGGTCTACATCACAGCACAGACTTACATACAAACATGAGTTGCAGAGACCACAAAGTGGAATGCTTTCCTTTGTCCTGGAAACGGAGGTACTTTCAGAAGTTAAAGCTACTGTTCCCAGTGTTGAAACACAAA
>CABHPH010111899.1:7254-23540 GCA_902168325.1 Peromyscus nudipes
CACTCATACACCACACACACACACACTACGTATACACACACCACATATACCATACCACTTACACTATATATACTATAAACACACATATAGTACACCACACACACTGCACATACTATACACATACCACATATATGTGCTACATACACATACCACCCACATATACCATACCAAATACACATACATCACACACACATGCATATACACACACATTCATACCCATATATATACACAAACAGCACATCTACATATACCACACACAAACATATACTACACACATATACCCATATACACGCCACATCACACACACCACACAGTTTCTTTAAAACCTTCACAACACACAAACAATCCCATCTGGCAAGACAGATTCCACAGTAGTCTCTGAACTGAGTGCTTGAAAACAGTGTTTGTCTCCATTTCTTCAGGAACAAAGTCAGTGAAGGCCGAGAGTCAGAGAGGTGGAACTCAGCTCCTGTGACACCATCTCAAGCTTAGCTGCGAGCAGAGCAGGAGATGGTGTGTGTCCCATGAGCCACCACAACGGGCACGGGCTGCTACTGGTGTGTGTGGCCAGCAGCTCCTCTCCCCATCTCCTTTGTTGGCTTGGATTTAGATGCACAGAGGTTCAGTCTAGACACATCAGCTACTACCCATGTGAATGGGTAATCCACTTAACTTCTGAACTTTATTCACTGATGGTACAGGAAACCCCTTCCTTGATCACTTCAAAATTCCCACTCTAACTGTGAGAACACAGAGCGTCCTGTCCAGGGAGGAAGGCACATGTGCCCACAGCTGCTCTGGGTTTTCCCACTGCCTCGATCCCCTCCCCTCACTTTACATTGCAACCTCTAATATCAGGCCCAAATGGGTAAAATGATGCCCGCTTTCACTTGCCATTGGGTTGATTTGTGAGATTTGTGCCTCGCAGAACCACTTGCATGAACCTAACTAAATTTAAAACTTAAATTATCTCTTGTTCATAGGAGGCTCAGTCATTACTTTGAACTTGATCAGTAGGGAAAAAATTCCTTTAGGATATAACTATGATTAAAATCTCCCAAGTCCTCTATGCCACCAAATGACTCTTCGGAAAGAATCCTTTGATGAGGCAAGTATGAATTAACCAAAAACTCCAAGATTAATACACTCCTGGGTGTAGACATTATGGAAAAATCAGTTTCAAGATGTCTCCAGTTTTGCAGACCTGCTTGCATCTGGCTTTCCTGAAGGATGCCTGCTGAGCAGAGGGAAAAACCTGGTTGGCTCAGCCCAGCCTCCAGGGTGTCCCTGCAGCCATGGGGTGCCTTATTCTCCAGGTGGAGCAGCGGAAATGATTTGATGGACAGGACTTTCACTGTAACTGTTCTCCCAGCAAAGCTCCTCTCTGGGGACCTCAGACTGGCACCTTTCACCGTTGTTAAATTCACTTAAGATAAAAGCGACACCAGGCGAACGACAAGGGAAGAGCCATTAAGGGCTGAGTGTAAGCCATGACTGACAGGCAGGCTCTCCAAAATGCTCAGCTGCCAGCCTAGACCAGCAGGAATCACTAACCCGAATGCCTTCCTTAGCCAGTGCTTGACAAACAGGCAGGGCCCAGGTCAAGCCTACAGGGCCTCCATCCTTTGTTTCCACCTCCTCAGCCACTGGGAGCAGCCACCCACACCACCAGGAAAGAGGGGACCCTTGCCTGCCAGGTGAGACCCTATCCTTTGCCTGCTTTCATGTTGGTGCCTGAGGGTAGTGATCCATGGGCTGTAGAGCTGCGATTCCCTCACCGTGTAGTTGGGAGAGACAGGGTGAAGACTGGACTCAGCAAACCATAGAGAATGCATAGGCTGCCTCTATAGCATAATGCAGAGCCTGTTTTCCCCTCTGAGGACAGAATCGTGTTGTCTTTCCTTGGGACTGTGAAAAAGGCTAGCCATTGTGGCCCTTTGTTGAGATGTGCCACCACATATCCCGGCCCATGCAGGGCTCTATACCAAAGAGCTTTTGTAAACAACCTGCTAAAGAAGTTTTAGGAAAATTATCATTATCGCCGTTGTGGTCATCATCATCATCATCACAAGGTTTCACTACGGAGCCCAGGTTAACCCGGAACTTCTGATCTTCATACCTCCATTGTCTGAGTCCTGGGACTACAGACGGACATCAACATGCCCGACAATGTTAGGAAATTTTATTAAGGTAACTTCTACCATTGGAAGTTTCTGGAAAATATACAAATAGAAACCCCAGAGAAAATTGCCATCACACAGTAAGTCCACAGATGAAATACAGAGCTGCTCCTACGTGCAGTGTCTCCTAATACTTGCTGGATTCCTTCTCCAGCTCGCCCATGTCTTAGCTGTGTGACCTGGAGAGAGTTACTTAACCTCTCTGTGCTTTCATGTCTACATCTTTAAGATCAAGTAGAGGGCCTCCTGCCTGGAGTCACCGAGAACATTCAATGAGTTTGAAATGTGAAACCCAGGCTGAAGGATAGCTCACTCACTCAAGTGTTTGCTGCACAAGCATTCAGAGCCCCAGGACTCATGTGAAAAAGAAAGAGAAAGAAAAGGTGTGCATGGTGACACTCATGTCATTGTAACCCCAACACTAGGGAGGAAGAGACAGACAGGTCTCTGGGGCTTGCCGGTCACCTAGCATAGCCTACTTAATTGAAGAATTCCACTGAAAATCTCAAATAAATAAGGTGGATGATGGATGGCACCTAAGGAACAACCCTAAAGGTTGACTGCTGGCCTCCACAGGCTTGAGCACATGCACACACCCACATAAACATGCGTGTCATACAAACACACACACACACACACACTCACACACACACACCATGAAGCCAAGCACACTGTAAATAATAAATGCATAAGTATTGCTGTGCACCAATTTTCACCTTGCCTTTGGCTGTGATTGCAATTCCAATATAACACTGCTTCTCTGTCTGTGGTACTTTGAGGCTGAGGATGATCTAACAGTGCTTAGCAATGCTTTGGGCTACCCCATCTACTTTAGGGGTCCATTATTGGTAGCTAGTGGGCATATCATACAGCCTTGCTCTCTTTTATTGCAAAGGATTCTGAAACACCAACAAGTGAGGAGGTGGAAATCCCTTCAACAGATTCAGGTGTACTACTTGAAACAGATTCTTGCCCAGTTGTTCACCCATGAAATGTGGGCATGTCTCACACATGCTTAGAAACACAGCTTTCCTCCTCTCCAGCTGCTTCATCACTTGCTGCCTCGATCCATGAGATGCCCCCTTTGGAGGAGTAACTATCCTGCATCGGTGCCACTCTGGGAGTGTAGGCTGAACTACTGATTCAGTCTAGGGAGCAACTGTCATGAAGGTCCTGAAGGGCACTCTTGGTGACAGTCATTTGTCACCACTGTTCTTCAATTTCTTTTGCTAAAGTCTCTCCCGATGGGCAAAAAAAAATCTAGCTGGGTCTTGTAACCCATGTCATCAAAATCATCCCTTCTCCTTTCCCCTCTATCACTTCAGTGGTCTCCATCATCAAAATGTCTCTGTTTTGTTGTTTGATTGTTTTTGCTCTTTTGGGGGCCCACCACCCAGCTCCCAAATAAATCACACATAGAGGTTTATTCTTACTTATGAATGCCCAGCCTTAGTTTGACTTGTTTGCCAGGTTTCTTTAACTTTTCCCATTCTCTTACTTCTGTGTATCTTACTCTTACTCCTACTCCGTGGCTGTGTAGCTGGGTGGCTGGCCCCTGATGTCCTCCTACTTCCTCTCTCGTTCCTTGACCTTTTCTCCTCCCAGATTTCTCCTTCTATATATTCTCTCTGCCTGCAAGCCCCGCCTATCCTTCCTTCTGCCTCGCTAATGGTCATTGAGATCTTTATTAGACCATCAGGTGTTTTAGACAGCCTCAGTAACACAGCTTCACAGAGTTAAACAAATGCAACATAAACAAAAGTAACACACCTTACAATAATATTCTACAACACTGTCTTCCTCCAGCTGAGATCTGGTAGACTTAATGCATATTGTATGGTCTCATCAGGTTGCATAGTGGAGTAATATTCTTTCCAGTTTACACAAATTTATAGAAACATAACTTTGAAAACCAATATTATGATGTTACCACTTGCACCAAGTCTTGAATGCCTCAATAAGCAAAACAGCATGGATGTAGTCAGAGGGCATACAGTTGTCTTCCACAACTCAATTTTATTGACCACTGAGAATTTTGTTTTATTATTATATAATATTTTGGGACTCTTTCCACTTTTATTAGACATTGAGGTTCTTCTTTCATATTGAAAAATAAGCACCACTGTTCTGCCTTGTATAGCAGCTTCCCATGCTTATTTAGTTATTTTCTGAGCATAACTTCCTAGAATATAGTTTAAGGATTTTTTGATACATAAAGATTTTTTTGAATTGCAAGGGGTCACACTCAGTTATATCCATTGTCTTAGCTAGGGTTTATATTGCTGTGAAGAGACACCATGATCACAGCAACTCTCATAAAGGAAAACATTGAATTGGGGTTGCTTAAGTTTAGTCCATTATCATCATGGAGGTATGCAGGTAGACATGGTGCTGGAGAAGGAGCTGAGGGTTCTACATCTTGATCTGCAAGCAGCAGAAGGAGACTGTGTCCACACTAGGTGTAACTTGAGCATAGGAGACCTCATAGCCCACCTCCATAGCGACACACTTCTTCCAACAAGGCCACACCTACTCCAACAAAGCCACATCTCCTAATAGTGCCACTCCCTTTGGGGGCCATTTTATTTCAAACCACCACATTCCATTCTCTGACCCTCAAAGGCTTGTAGCCATATCATAATGCAAAAATACATTCAGTCCAACTTCTTCCAACAAGGCCACACCTGCTCCAACAAGGTCACACTTCCTAATAGTGCCACTCCCTATAAGCTTATGGAGGTCAGTTGCATTCAAACTACCATACCCATCATAAGTTGAAAATATTATAAATTAAGAATGTTCCCTTAAATACACTAACTTACGAAAGATATTGACTAGTAGGCCAGTAGCATCTTTTTCTCCATCAGTTAATTTGTTAAACGGTAAGAAATGTTTGGGACAAAGCAAAGACTTATATATATATATAAATATTTGCTTGTTTATTTATTTAGTTAGTTAGTTAGTTAGCTAGCTAGTTAGTTAGTTAGTTTATTTTGCATTTGAGGTGTCCCTCCCAGTGGCCCCCTCCCTCCATTTTTCCACTGGCCTAAAGGTGTCTGTGTGCCCCCCTAAAGTAGAGATTCAGGTTTTTTTTCTAGCCATGAGAATGGAAATAACTGCAATAGGATCTCCTCCCATGGCTTGGTGCAAGAGCACAGAAGTACAGTTACAGGGTACCTTGTCTTGGTGCATAGGCACAGAAAGAGGTGTTGGCTGGTTTGGGGTTAGGGTTGGACTCCCAGCTCTCTCTTTCTTTGTGATATAACCAGGAAAGGAAACCCATTGCATGGAGGGGAAAAGGCCTACATTTCAGGAAAATGAAAATTTGCTGCTGGGGACAAAGCCATACAATGAAAACAAACAACAAAAACAAAACCAGTGGGGTTATTATATCCCCCACTTCTCTCATCCCGGGGCCCACAGCCTCACAAACACCCCAGGTTAACAGCACAACGCACTGTGAAATATCGGTGTTTTCCTCTGCTGTTGGCATGACTGATGGCAGCAATGGCACTCTGCAGCAGGCCAGCTTCAGCTGTTTACAATTATTATGTAGAGCTGTCAGAAATTGGGGACTGTTTTTTATCATAGATGAAGGACATGATGGCTGATTTTATGTATCATCTTCAGTGCATCATGGGCTAGCCAGATAGTTGACTAAACCCTATTGCAGGCTTGTCTATGAAAATATTTCCAGAAAAAAAAATTAGAATTTGTACTGGTGGACTGTGTAGGACAGATGGGGGGCTTGAACAGGACAAGAGGCTGGAGGAAAGTTGAGTGCGTTTTGTCTGCCTGTGTGAGTTGGGACATCTACTGTCTCTGTGTCTCATCTTCAGACTAGGCTATGTTCTATGTTCTGTACTTTTGCCTCCCTTGCTCTCAGGACTATGCACCAGTAGATGGAAGATCATGGGATTTCTCAGCTTCCATAATCACTGGAGCCAACACATTAAATGCACGCGTTATTTACACCTATTTCTGGTCTATCAGCTTCCTCTGGAGAAGGTAATACTGTAAGTTTGAGGGGTTCCTCTTCTATAGCAGTGTCTTCTCACTAGAAAAAAAATCAATGTCTGAATTAGCTTGAAAAGTGAGTGCTTCAGTTACTGGAATGTTCTGCTTAGCTGAGAATTTCCATCTGCCAACATCACATGTGGGGTAAACATGTTATCACTTAACACTGAATTACACAGAGTGTAATCCCATCTTCCTTGGAGAATTTCAAAGGCACTCACAGTACTTCAGGATCATTATCATGATCTCACTTCTCAATGCAGAGCTTCAGAGGATGTGTGGGGAAATCCTTTGTAAGTGGCAAAGAATTGTGAGCACGGAGAGTTTCATTGTTTCTGTTTTTTAATGTGAATAACTGTGTGGACCAGGTTCATCAAGAACCTGAAATATTCTTTTTGGGGGGTAGTACGTGACAACAACTCATTTACATGTCATTTACCTCTTCCTCATGAAAGCAAAATCAAGAATAGTAAGCTGGGTCTGGTGATCCCAACAATGCCTTTAATCCCAACACTAGGGAGGCAGAGGTGGGAAGATCTCTGAGTTTGAGGCTAGCCTGGGATAAAGACTGAGTTCAGGACAGCCAGGGCTACACAAAGAAACCCAGCCTCAAAACACCAAAACAGCAACAACAGCAACAAAGAATATGTAAAAGTTCCTGTCTCCACTTTTGAAGTCAGCGTTCCTCATGAAGATTTTCTCTCTAATTTTAGCATCAGAAACACTGTTCATTTGTGAAGTCTCCCAACATGCACGAATAATAAAAACAAGGCTACTGATAACAGGAAAGCATTGTAATGAAGAGAAGTCCTCTGCTTCTATGAATTCAGGGAGTGAGGAATCTGGAGACAGACCCAGCACTATTCCTCAGGGGCTCTTGTAGCGTTGGCCTTGGGAAAGTCAATTACCCTTTCTGAAGCATGTTTTCCTCTGGATGATGAAAAGGCAGTGGTTTCTAAAATCCCTTTAAGGTCTAAAATTTCTATGATTTTATACCTTGGCTCCCTTCTTTTGAAATTATATTTTTTCATTTTATTGAACTAAAGGAAACTATATTTCTGAAGTAAAATGATGTTGAGTGGGACTTTTCTCAGTGTCCTGGTACATTAGCCGTGTTGAGAACAAGGACTGAGAAGTATCTCCTCACTTTAAAGGACTGAAAGTGTCCTACTAAATATACTGAAGGGAGGCAGCACCAGCCCACCTCTCTCAGCTCCATCAGTATCCAGAAATGAATAGACAACAGCTTTGGAGTGTCACATTGGTGACTTAAGAGTTATATGGGGGGGGGTGTTAATGCAGAAACTCACAGCTGGTCAAAGTGCAGAGGTTATGACTGTGGAGTGCTCAGTCACAAATGGGACATCTGTATCAAACCCCACCATACAAAGCTCAGGGACCATCTCAGAAGACAAGGCAGAAAAACTGTAAGAGCCAGGGGTCAGGAAAGACAAGAGATAAAGTCTCTTCTGTATATGACCACTGCACCAATGAGATCACAGCAGCTATGGCTGAAGACCTGAAGAATACCAAGCTAATCTGTACTCCAGCGTGGGGAGGGGGAGAGCCCATGAGTCCCCACTCCTGGCTGAGGCACTATTGATAGTTGGTGGCTTCTTGGCTAGAAAGAGGCAGTTTCTTTAAGAGTATAGTCCCTGGTTGGCTGACCACACCCTGGTGGGTAGCCCACACACCCATAATTATATGAGCAGAACACATTGTACTCTGAGGGTTATTTAGAAAAGAAAGATAAAGATGGGAGGGGAAGGAAGTGAGGAATGGGTTAGGGAGAAGTTAGAAGAAAGAATGGGGGATGAATGTGATCAAAACACATTATATGTGTATGTAAAATTCTCGAAGAACTATTGGAATAGTTTATGCAATGAAAAGAAGGGGTACTCTGAAAGGTTTTCAGACTGGAAAGGGGTGCTATTTTACCAGGTGCCCTTCCCTAAATCAAGTCATGGGGACGCGAGAGAAAGAAAGATTGAGGAGTTTGATGGTATAGGATAGAAGGGCAGTTCACTATCCAATTGGAATCTAGTGTTTGTGGAGCTGTGGGTGAGCTCCAGAGTTGAAGAAATGAGGTGGAAGAGAAACATCCTTGGAAGGATTCTTCGAGGACTTCCATGAAACTGGCTACTATTGCCTGCTCCTCTCTAGAATTGGGGTTGAAGACAGCGGTAGAATGAAGAGACAGAAGTGACAGTTGCCGTCACCCCCACTGACACTTTGGTCTGGCAAGGGCAATGTGATTCCTGTGGATGGCAGGTCCATTGGGAAGTTCCATGCAAGAAAGCTATGAGGTGAGCTGCCCAGACAGCCAATGAGGAACACAGTGGCACCGATGACCGGAACATCTTCTCTTCATCTTGTCCCTCTGCATGTGCTTGGACCCCAGGATCTCCAGAAACAAAGTGAAAAGGCGGTCGGCTGGAAGAGCATCTGTACCTTCTTCTTCCGTAGGTGTTTGCTGGTTTGTCTGTGTGCTTCATTGCTGAGGAAACAGAGGTAGAGACTTGGGATTTTAGCCAAGGATCTGACTGAGCTATCGTACGTGCTGCTGGATTTCCCCCTCGTGGTTTTGTGTATTGCATTTTCTCTGGCCTTCTTCAGTTTCACAATGGACTGTGACTCCATTTCCATAGCAGCAACAAAATGAAACGAGTAAATATCACTTCTTCATTAGATAGAGAGACGGCCTGCTTCATTTGTGAGCTCTACCTGTGAGGACTCAACATGTTGAGATTAAAAAGCATTTGGAAAAACGTTACATCTGTACTGGACACTTTTTGTGCCCCTATTCCCTGAACAATACGGTGTAACAACAATTTACTCAGCATTTATATTATATTAAGTATCCCAAGTGATCTGGAGATTGTCCAAAGTCTGCCCTGAAAGATTGCTCAGTGGTTCAATCCATGGTTCTGAAAACAAGACTATCACAGTTTAGATTCTCAGAATTCAAAGAAATGCTGGTTGAGATTGGTAGCCCATTTGTAATTCCAGCCTTGGAAAGCGGAATCAGGAGGTACCAGGACCGAGCAGAAGAGTGAGCACAACTGTATTGCTGAGTACTGGGGTTGACTGGGAGATGCTGCTTCAAAAGAATATGATGGATGAGCAATCGAGAAAGATTCTGGATATCAACCATGCACCTCCACATACATGTGTGCATACACACTAGGGCACACATGCACTAGCACACATGTAAACATACATGCACACACGCATGTGGAACACACAAATAACGTATCTACACAAAAAGAAAAAAATACAACTCTACTATGCCATTCTATAGAAGGGGCTTCAGCATCTGTGGATTTGGGTTTCCTCAGCACACCCTGGACCCACTCTTTTGTATATACCAAAAGATGACGTCATATGCATAGGGCAGTTTATGACAAGGTGATGAGAAAAATCTAACGACAAAATGTAATGTATTTTAATCGTGGAGTTGCTACTTCGAGGAAACTTCCTCCTTAGATATGTAATAGATTAACAAAGAAGAAAGGATATTCCTTAGATAAACTATGTAGGAGGAACCTACATTCTTCAAAGAAATGACTTGATAAAATTTTGTTCCTGGAAAGTTATGGTCTTTGAAGACAACACAGACCCATGCTAAATTCCCGGGTCTCCTACTTGTTACCCTGGGCAAATAATTTCTACGATGGCATGAGAAGATTATCTGGAGCCACGCACCCCAGAGTGACTCAAGAGAGAGTCAGTAAGTTCCTGACTTCTCCCTCAACTCTTGGTCTTAAATACAAATTTATATGATTTTTATTATTCTTATTAAATATATATGTAAAAATATACTTTACTTAATTGGGTTTTAATGGTTATAAATATAATTCTGTGTAAGTTAAAGAGGAGTATAAATTATGTTAGAATCTCCAGTCTCAGTATCCTAAAATATCCTTTATTATAACATTTTGGGGGAACATTTTTGTGGAGGACTCTCTTCCATACTTTCTCTTCACTTGGACAACGTCTTTTACCCATTACCCTGAAAATTGCTTTTTCTTCGTTTGAGGCAACTTTTGTTGCCAGAATGGGTGTGGTGAGTGGCGCAAGGGGAGTTTAATAATGTATTGTCAATTTAGCTTCCAAGACAAAACTCTGGTCCTCTGAATAATTTCTTTCCCTCTGGGCATTTGGCTTTGTGAGTGGGATGAGGGAGAGCTACTTGCTGGACTGGAGGCTGTTCATGACGTATCACCTTGAGAGCTCTTCGTGTTCAGAACAAATGTCGTGTCTGGGTCATCAGGAAGTCTCATGTTGGAAACTGTCAACCTTTCTCCCCATCTCTCCTTATTACTTAAGGGTGTTAGCCAAGATCTCAACATCTTTATCTCCCAGAAGTTGGATGCCCGGGCAGCTTTGCTTCCTCCTTATCTTTCTGTCTCCAGAGCTGTCTTTCTTTGCTATTGTTTTTTAGGAAAGCATTGTTGGGTAAGTTTCAGACTTGTCTATCTCAGCAAAATTTTTTAGAAACCTGGATTATAATGTTGATGACATCAGAATGAATGAGACAGAAAAAAATCTATATCTGCATTTGATTTGGAGCAGAGTACAATGCAGACTTAGTCATGGAAGTTGGAGTGTTGTATTTCAAAGATCCTCAGAAACCATCATTCCCTTCAGTTTTCTGCATAGATAAGGACCTAATGTCTGTGAAATGATGGCCTCTGGTTCCCATTTTAGAATATTAACAACAACAAGGTTATGGATGCTTCTGATGTGCCAAATTCTATTTGGAGCATTTCCTACACATTTAATCTTATTTAAGCCCTACAACAACCATTTCGGGATGAAGAAAATCATGTTCATGAATATTAGGTGACTTTTGCAAAGTATTGTGTTTGCAGTGGTGAAGTTGAATTTGAACCTAGAACCATTTTCCTCTGGATCTTGTGTTCTAATCTAGCCTCAATTTTATCTAGTAGGAGAAAATATCCTGATTAGATTTCATGCAGAGTGATTAAAGTCATTCTGGGATTCCCAAATCCTTAAGACAGGGGTGTAATGAAAACTTTCTTCCAGCACATGGTTGGGTAAGTGTGTTGTGTAAGAAAGAACAGTGATATAGTCAATATATTTCATATATTATGAGATAATCAATCGTAAAGGCGGTAAAATGTTTTATATGATAAAACGATGTGTGGTGGTTTGAATAAGGAATGTCAGTAGGGGTTGCTGTTTGGGGAGGCTATGGAGCTATCTGGAGGTGGTACCTTGCTGGAGTAGTATGTCACTGGGGTGGGCTTTGAGGGCTTATAATCTCTCCCCACTTCTTGTTCTCACCCTCTCTGCTTCCTGTGTAGATGAAAATGTGATCAGCCTGCCTCATGCTCCTGCCTCTATGTGTCTCTTGCCTTGTCTTCCTTGCCTTAATGGACTCTACCCTTCTGGAAATCAACCCTTTCCTCCTCTAAGTTGCTTTTAGTCAAGGTATTTTAAGACTGACATAGAAAAGCCACCAATACATCATGTTAACATGGTTCTCTGATTACTCCCAAGGAATCAGAGCATCTGTTCAAATTTTAGGATTAGAGAAATTCAAATACTCAAAAGGAAAAGAGGCTTGAGAAGTCTTTACAGTTTATTTTTTTTCCTCCTTTGACTCCTTGATTGCAATTCTCTGTTCCACTTCTTTGAAATGTGTCAAAGATCATCTGTTCAGAACTCACTAGCAATGGGGATTTCTACTTAACATGACAGAGAGGAGGAGTGAGACATGGAAATGCACAGCTACAGTGAAATGTCCACACTGCTCGACAAGTGCTATGTGCCAGTTACGATGCAAGTGTGGAAGAGGGGCCTGATTTGGAGGGAGAGGACATTTAACTAGGTACAAGGGAAATGACATTTGTTTGGCTCTCTCTTGAAGGAAAGAAATAAGTCTGCCAGTTCAGGGGAAAAGCATGGAAGTAGGAGCAGGGAAAAGTCCAAGTCATTGGCAAGCACATGGAGCATGTGACAGGTGTCTCCATGTATCTAAGGTGTGGGTGGAGATGTTGACAGAAAGGTCACACCCAAGACTGGAAATGTATATCCCATGATGAGGACTTGAAATTTTATCTTGAAGACCAAGGGAACCATGAAGGGTTTCTAGGGTGACCATGAGGAGGCACTCATTAGTGAAGATACACAGAAATCCACACCATTACCGTTCAGCAGTTTCGGCTAACAGGATTTGTTGAAAACTTGGATGCGCTGTTGATAGACATTGGAAGATATAGGGGATAAAGTCCTGGTTTCTAGCATGGGCGTCTTGCACATGAGGTATAGGCTGGGGAAAAGAAGACAATGTTTGGCCCCATAACTGGAAAATTCTATTCATAAAATCCCAGCACTTGGGAGTCATAGGCAGGCAGATGGATCTGTATGAATTTGAAGCCAGCCTGGTCTACATATTTGAGTTCCAGGCCAGTCAGGGCTAGCTACATAGTGAGACCTTGTCAAAAAAAAAAATCTTGAATTGACTTTCAGAAAACATTCTTCAGCTTGGCCCTAGTCTCAGCTTCATCACTGCTCCAGCACTATATTGTAGATGTGCTGAATTTCAGATATACAAAAACACACTGATAAACCGCTTACTATACCGAATGTCTGCTCTCTCGCTCTCGCTCTCTCTCTCTCTCTCTCTCTCTCTCTCTCTCTCTCTCTCTCTCTCTCTCTCTCTCTCCCCTCCCTCCCCGCAACTCTCTCTCCTTTTTCCCTTTCCTAGAATGTTTGCCCTGGAGCTCCTAGCATTACAAAATACCAAGGTTCTTCTCCTGTGGTATATTTAGCACCTGAAGAATAGGCTTAATGTCTGAAATTTTATAAGCAATAAATAAATGAAATCCAGCAAGTGCACAGACTGAAAGGAAGCAGATGGACTGTGAAAGGCTCCCCGGGCCCCGGCCCTCTGCTCCTTGTTGTGGCCACTGGCCTTTTCATTGCTGCACCTTATGCATCTTGTCACTCATCCCAGCATAATGACAAGGAGGCTGACTGCAGCTCTGTTCCCAGCACAATACTCCCTGCTTCACAAAAGCCCCTGGGATAAGAGAATCAAATATAGAATTTGCTGAAGGGCACAAATATCGGCAGTATTCAGCTATCCAAATCCAACCTAATGACATTCGGTGAAATGCGGAGTGTCAAAGATGCCATTCACCTTTTGCCACAATTGTTAGTGCCTGTCCCTTTTTCTGTCCTTTTATTTATTTATTTATTTTCAAATGGAGCCTGTGTTTTGACTGGGTCAGTCACTAACTTTCACCCAAGAAAGAGACAGGGTGGATGAAGTGGCTTTGTGCAGATAAGTTGGCTCGGTGAGGCGATGACAGTTACTGTCTGCCAACGTAGTTCTTGCTTAAGTAATCAGTGCAGCTTCAAGCTGCTCAACTTCCACTTCCTGTAAACACCAACATTTCCCAAGATCACTTGCAGCTGGGGGCGGGGGTTGGGGTGGGGTGGGGTGGGGTGAGTCAAGCAGGAGTAATGGCTGCCATTGCAGGTGACCCAACCCTACTTCCTTCTCTTAGGGTGTGACAACATCCACAACGGTTGCCATAGACCTGGCTGCCTCTGCACTGTTCAGTAGTTGGCACAGCAAGGTAATCTCCAACCTCAAAAACGGTGACAGAGGCCGGGTGTGGTGGCGCATACCTTTGATGCTAACCCTTGGGAGGCAGAGGCAGGCGGATCTCTGTGAGTTCAAGGCCAGCCTGGTCTACACCGCGAGTTCCAGGACAGCCAGGGCTGTTACACAAAGAAATCCTGTCTCGAAAAACCAAACCAAACAAAAATGGTGACAGGGTAATGATACCATGACTGGCCAGGAAAACCACAAATTCATGAATTACCGTAGTAATCCTAAGTCTGGCCTAAGGTAATGGGTCATAGGAAAACCAAATACGTGACTTAAACCATACGTCATCTACACGCAGTCCCAAATCTCTTTGTCAAGGAAGTCTTCCTGTGGACGATTGAAAGCCCAGGCCAGGTGAGCAAGCCCCAAGCAGACAAAGCTTCAAGCAGAGCTGATACAAGAGCCAGCCCCCTACCAGCCGGGGCCCAAGGTGGCTTGACGGAAATCAGACACTGACCAAGCTTCATTCTCTATCCAGTGTCTCTGTGTCCACTGTCACACAGTCTCCAGTCCTGCTCTGTCACCACTGTCACATAGCATAGGTCACATCTGAACCGAGTCCATTTCCTTGCAGTGCGGAGCCTCCTTTTCCCTCAGAATCCTTCAAGAGTCATGGTATCTCGCTTTGTCCCTTGGGCCTGTGACTCTCTTTTCCAGTGCCCTGCGGCCAGGCTGGAAGGGCTCTCCTCACCATCCTTGAAGCTTGTTAAAGCATATTGCCGAAGCTTCCATCTACTTGAGTCTGCCTCTTAATTCTTGATGCAACCAGAAGGTCATTCTCAACGTCTGCTGAAGTTAACTATTTATCAACAAAACCCAGCCTGTACTACCGCTTGAGAAATCTACAAAGAACGTTCAAACACAACACAGCCTTGTGAGAAGCAAATGTGTGTTCAAGGTGACGTTTTATTTACGGTTGGGTTGATAATTTGTTGTAAAAAGGTAAGTTTCAAGATCGTTTCTAGAAGAACTAGTGTTCAAGTAAAAAGAGAAGGGATGGATGAAGCTTTTATAAGCACAGGGCCAAAGGTCGGCCAGAAGGGACTGGGCAGACCCTACCCCTTCTCAACCAAGAAGACAAGGGTAAGAAAGGAAGGAAAGATGGAAGGTGGGAAGAAGGGAGGAAAGAAGGACAGAAAGCAGGGAGAAAGGAAGTAAGAACAAAAGCAAAAAAATAAATGCTATGTAAATTCTAAAAGCAAGCACTCTCCCTGACTGACGGTGCAATCTGTAGCCCAGGAGTGCTCAAAAGTTCTCCAAAGCTAGGTCACCGGAAAGATAATGGGGGAACATTCTTCAAAGCACACAGACTCTCTGTTGCCATCCATTTCTGTGCCCCTCCTTCTCCCATCGTCCATGTGAGTCAGGATTTGGGGTGAGGGGGAGGAGAGGAGATTGGAGATCACATTTTTACTAGGCCTCCCACAAACTGCTTTGGACACATTTTCATTTGATTATCAAAATTCTCCCACATCATAGATAGTATTATTCCAGTACTTTAGAGATGAAGAAACAGAGGCCAAGAGAAGCTAAGAAAAGTTGCCCAGGGCCATGAAGCTGCTCTGCATTAGGGCAGAAATGTGGATTCGGGTCGATCTGAATTCCAAGCCTTGTTGTGGAACACCGTGGATGCCTTGCAAATCCTCATTTATTCAGGACTCACATCAATATTAAACACTCTCTTTCCCCAGCCAGGCCTCTCCCTTGTTGCTGGGTGAGTGACCGTGCTGTTAGTCACCACGGTGGAAGGAAACCTTTGTGACAGTTAGTGGTCTGCGTGCATGTAGGGGACGGAAAATAAAGCAAAATCGGCTATTTGCATAAATAGAATCCGCTCAGATGTCAGCAAGTACACACCAGCAACAAATGTGAAAAGGAGGCAAAGGCCGGTAACACACCTCCTCGTGCCTCACACCCACCCTCGTCCCTGCAGCCTCCGTCCTCATCCCTGCCAGGGAGCATGTCCTGTCAGATAAGCCCGAGCTAGACAAACATTGTCATTTGACTTCAGTCCATCACTCTGATCCAGATCCAGTCCAGGTCCAGGCTTAACACCCAGTCGTGAGTGGAATTTGCTTTGACATGTACCTGGCTGTGATAGCCAAGTCCCTGCCTCTACCCCTGCCCCACTTGACCCCGATGGCCTCATATGTCAGAATGTGACATCCCAGGTGTCAGCTGTGACACTGAATGCTCAGAGCAGGGAAAAGATGGACAATGACAGCAGAGGCTCTTGTGCATGCTCCAAGTCTGGCACCAGGAATGGGCTTCTGCCTGGGAGGAGGGAGCTGGATTTACCAAATGCATGTCAGAGAGGCCGGGAGTGCATGAGCTGTCCTGGCTGCCATGGAGTCTGGGATGCCCCTTGCTTACCCTTTGTCCTCTCCTGGCTGCCATGGAGTCTGGGATGCCCCTTGCTTACCCATTGTCCTCTCCTGGCT
>CABHPH010111902.1:0-20286 GCA_902168325.1 Peromyscus nudipes
CCCCCATTTTATTTTGTGTGTGTGTGGGGGGGTGTTTGGCCTGCATGTGTGTACCATGTGTGTGCAGTGCCCTCTGAGGCCAAAAGAGGGCGTTGAATTCCCTGGAACCGGAGTTGCTGACCTTCCCAACCCCCCATGTTGATACTGGAACCTGAACTTGGGTCCTCTGCAAGAGCAGCCGCTGCTCCTAACCCTGAGCCGGCTCTACAGCGCCAGCCTTGAGTCTTTTAAGGCTTAAAGGCCAGGTGTTCTGCCCACGCCCCTCCTTGGGATTGATATTGTTCACAACACTAGAGGAAGGTGACCGCTTTGTGGGAGGAAACACACCGGCGTGAATGCCCTGCCGCTGCCGTGCCCCTTTGGGATGGAGCGTCTGGAGGGCTGCGAGATGGTCCAGTCAGTAAAGCACTTGTCGGAGAAGCATGAGGGACTGAGTTCAAATCCCTACAAGCTCTGTTAAATAAATCCAGGCAGGATGGCGCACCTGTACCCCCAGTGCTGGAGGCAGAGACAGGAGGATGTCTGTCGGGCTCGCTAGCTACCCGGGCTAACCTGTGTGAGCTCCAGGTTCAATGAGAGACCCTGTCCTTAAACAAAAACAAAAGCTGGAGAGTGACTGAGGAAAACACCGGACATCAGCTTCTGGTCTCTATAGCCAGGGATACACACAGAAAGCCGCACACAAAAGAAGAAAGGGTTCCCACAGCCAGCCAGGTGTGGTAGTGCACACCTGATCCCACACATTGGAAGCTGGGGCAGAACTAAACAGCTATGTGGAGATGCCATGTCTCAAAAAAAATAAAAATAAAAAAATAACAAGAAAGTCTTTTGCCTGTGGTCAGCCCTGCACTCCATCCCCAGAAGTACAGAAACCAGGTTTGGGGATGCAGTCTGTCATCCCAGCACCCCGGAATCTGAGGCAGGAAGTTTCGGAGTTCATGGTCGTCCTGGACTACATGAGACCCTGACTCAAGAAAATTAATGTTCAGTAATAAACAAAAAGCTGGGTAATGGTGTTGCATGCCCTTTAGTCCCAGTACTCGGGAGGCAGAGGCAGGGGAATCTCTGTGAGTTCGAGGCCAATGTGGTCTACAGAATGAGTTCCAGAACAGCCAGAGCTGTGACATAGAGAAAAACAGAAACAAAGTAGTCGTAGTAATAATAATAAAAAAATAAAAAGGGCTTGGGTGGAGCTCAGTGGCAGAAAGTCCTCAGAGCTTGGGCTTGGGAAGAGCCTGGGCCAGGGTAATCCTGGCAATGAACTGACCTCGAGTCCTGAGTCAGGACTCCCAGGTGACGCTTTGCAGATTCTGAGATTAACCTTGCGGATGGTACGAGGTCACTTGGATGGCAGTTGGGTAGGTAGAAAGAGTCAAGAAATGATTTATCACACGAGGTCAGACTCCTGTGAGATGAAATCCCAGCTTCAAAGCTGGTTTTATGGGAAGGCCGTTCATGTCCTGAGCCCCTTGTGCGGGGCTATTTTAGGACCGAACAGGAAGCAGCCAAAAAAACAAACCTGCCACCAAAAATAATAGACTTAATATTTTGATCCCTTATCAGATTCAAACGTGGGCCTCCCTCCCCCACTCAAAGATTTTTTTCCTGAGTAAAAAGTTCCTAGGCACTGAACAAATTGTATCAGGAGGTGAGATTGGAAAAAAAAGAAAAAACGTAGGGGGAAATGGAAACATGATCATTATCTCTTGTTTATTCCAAAGAAATTCCATGATGGGGGCAGCGCCGAGCTGTGTGGACACAGCGTGGTTCTGTAGAATGGACTTTGGTTTGTTTTCTGTCTGATGGACATCTTTGCTATTGTTTTGTTTTGTTTGAGGGGAGGGGTTGCGTAGCCTCCAGCTGTCCCTGTAGCTAAGGCTGGCCTTGAACTCAGATCCTCCTGCTTCAGCTGCCTCTGAGGTTTATCCTCATCTTTACTAAAAACACTTTGTCAGGGATGGTGATATGGTTCAGTGGGTGAAGGTGCTTGCCGCCGGGAGCTGGGTTCAATCTCTGGGACCCACATGATAGAAAGAGAAAACTGACTCAAAAATTTTCTTCTGACATCCATGTGCACACATGCACACATGAGCTATGGCACATGCATTCGTCCCACAATCAAGCAATCACTATAATGATTTTAAAAAAAACTTTAAAGAAGAAAAAACCGTTAAATGTCTGTTTCGTCAGTGGGTAGTGGTGGTGCACGCCTGTCCTAGCATTTGGAAGGCTGAAGAAAGGAGAGGGAACGTTTGAGGCTAGCCTGGGCTACATAGCAAGACCTTGTCTTAAAAGCCACCACCACCCCCATTTAAAAACATATGTGATTAACTTCACTGGCTGCCTAAGAGAGAGGCGCAAACACTGACTCAAACATCAACTCTGACACGGTGTGATTCCACATGATAAACACAGCCTGGAACCGTCTCTGAACCAGAGCAGCGTTGGTTACAGCTGTGAATGTCACTGTCATCTCAACACTGGGGAGATGGAGGCAGGAGGATAAGGAGTTTAAGGCCAGCCTGGGCTGAAACTTGAGACTGTCTCACATATAATAAATAAAAATGAATAACCAGGGATGGAGGCGAATGCCTTTAGTCACAGCACATGGGAGACAGAAAGAGGCAGATCTCTTCAAGTTAGAAGCTAGCCTGCTCTTCATAGCAGAAGAAGGGCTACGTAGTAAGACTCTGTCTCCAAATAAATAACCAATCTCACTGGCCAGTGAGGTGGCTGAGTGGGTAAAGGTGAGCTCTGCCAAGCCTGAGGACCGAGTTCTGTCCCTGGAACCCACGTGGCAGAAGGAGCTGACTCCTGCAAGTCGTCCTCTGACCTCCACATGTGTGCCATGGCCCTCGAACATGCGTGCACATACTAAATAAATAAATAAATGCAATTTAAAAAGCAGCACCACGCGTTATGTTAATCTGGGTGTGGGCTGCGCGCCTGTCACTCCAGTGCTCAGGAGTCTGAAGAATGAAGCCCACCAGCCTGGGCCACACGATGAGAATGTCCTCCCCACCACAAAAGTTGGTTTTATGTTTTTATGGGGGTTTGTTGTCGTTTTTTTTAGTTTTTGAGACAGTGTCTCAGGTGTCCCAGGCTGGCCTCACGCTGACTATGCAGTTGTGGGTGACTTTGAACTCTTGATCCGCCAGCTCTGAAGGGATGGGGTGACAGCCTGCAGACAGAAAATGCTTTAAAGGGGGCTGAAGGAAGACACAAACGGGGTTCATGGGTTAGGGGAGCAGGGAGATGGGGTCTCATCACACTCCTGGCAGTCAGGCTGGAGTGCCACACCTTATACCTCCGCTCTATAGTTTTTTGTTTTTTTAAAAGAGAAAACATTGGTTAAAAAAAAAAAATTTAAAAAAAGGGAAAACATGCAAATTAGTCATTCAAAGTTACTCTCTTTGCAAACTAGAAACAAACAATAAGAAAAATCTGGGCTTGACTGGCCTGGCTTTTGTAGTTAGCCTCTTTTGTGTGAGGCTGAGGACTGGAGGAACTCTCTTTGTCATGTCAACTGAACTGGCAAGGTTAGGTCCTGGTTCTTCCCAAGGTCAGGGAACCGGTCAGTCCTGGCTCACAGACTGACCCCTTGAGACCCAGTACAGCAGTGCAAAGCAGGACTATGGTACCTGTACATTACTCCTTCCTGGGTGAGGCCTGGCCACGCTGAGGAGCATGCTGGTTATGATGTTAATTTTTTTAAACATGTAGCTCAGGCTAGCCCTAGTATGCTACATAGCCGTGGATCATTTTGAACATATGATCTTCCTGCTTCCATTTCCTCTGTGCTGGGATGACATGGGTGTGCCACCTGGTTGATGTTGGAGATGGAGCCCAGGGCCTGGTGCATTCTGGGAGAGTGTGCTACCCACTGAGTCACAGCCCCAGAGCAGTGCTTGTACTTGCTCATGAATCTTCACATTTCTATATCTAGCAGGTGGGAGTGTGGTCTCTTCTCATCAGGAGTTTGAGACCAAAGTGGGCAACATTGTGATACTCTACTTGCAACATGAAGTACAGCCAGGGCTGGCAAGATGGCTCAGCAGTCTCAGGCTCTTACTGCCAAGCCTAAAGACCTGAGTTCCATTCCCAGACCCCATGGGGTGTGAGGGAAGCAGGTTGTCCTTGACTTCCTCAATGAATGAATGAACCAAGGAATGAACAAATAAACAAGTAAATGGAAACCAATTCCCAGAACTAAGCAGTCACAAGACCCTCACTGTTTTTCCTGTCAGGTCATGTGACAAGTTGGCTCTCCTACAGAGAACGCTTCCTCTGGCTGCCCCCAGGGCTTCATCCTTCCCCTTGGAGAACTCTGATTTCTTGGGGTCCATTGATAACCAAAGGGAGGGCGCAGACAGAACGGCCACGGGGGATCAGGAGTTCAAGTCCACTCTCAATTGCATAGCAAGTCAGAGGCCAGCCTGGCTGTGGAAGACCCTGTCTCAAACAGCAGAAAATGGGCCAGCTAGATGGCTCAGCAGGTAAAGGCACTTGCAGCTAAGCCCTATGACCTAAGTTTGATCCCATTGACACATGTGGTGGATAGAAGGAACAGACTCCAGCAAGTAGTCCTCTGACTTCTATCTACATTTGAGTGTAAGTGTGCAGGGGGTAAATGTGAAAAAAGGGCAAAACCAGTCCACATCCTGTGTGTTTATGAAATTCAAACTAACTAATCTAGCTAGGTGCAGCTCAGGTGCAGGGCACATGTGTGCCTGAGGCTCTGGGTTTCACCCCCATCACCTGCCAGGAAGGTGCAGAGTCCCCAAATCATTCCCAAGATAGTAATAAGTAATGCAATAAGTAATGCATCCAGAAAATAAGTAAGCCAGCAAGTAGAACGTGAGTGCTGTGTGTGTGTGTGTGTGTGTGTGTGTGTGTGTGTGTGTGTGTGTGTGTAGAAAACTAGCGTAGCAAATGACGTGAGTGGCACTGATCTTGGGTCTTTAGTAAAGACAAAGGGCAGAATCCCCACCACAGGAGTCCCTCCAAGAAAGACAGTTGTAGCAACTGTCCCTCCAAAAGACACAGTTGTAGCAACTGTCCCTCCAAGAAAGACACAGTTGTAGCAACTGTCCCTCCAAAAGACACAGTTGTAGCGACTGTCCCTCCAAGAAAGACACAGTTGTAGCAGTCATTCAGCCAGAAACACCAGCTTCAATGGAAGTGACAGCAGATGGGCAGGAGCTCCAGACTCCCGTCCTGGTTCTAGATCCTGAGATAGGATATCTCCCCAACCCCTGCTCCACCTTGGGCTGCTCACATGGCTTCTGCTGCTGTCAATTTCTCTCAGTATGAGTGTCGGGGTCAGAGGACACCTTTCAGAAGCTGCTCTCTCCTCCTTCCAGGAGCTGCTCTCTCCTCCTTCCAGGAGCTGCTCTCTCCTCCTTTCAGGAGCTGCTCTCTGCTCCAGCATGTGGGTCCTGGGATAGAACTGCAGTGCTCAGACTTGGTGTCAAATGCTTCTACCCAGTGAGCCGTCTCATCAGCCCCTCATCATGACATTTTCCAACATATTTGTAATAGACCTAGGTCATATTCACCCCCATTACCCTCTCCTGCCCCCCTACACTTCTCTTGATCCCCTTCTATTAGGGGTGATTCTTATGCCAAGCCAGATCCCCTTCTTTTGTGCATAGGTGCGTGTGTGTGTGTGTGTGTGTGTGTGTGTGTGTGTGTGTGTCCCAAAGGGCTGAAGAAAATGTCTCTCCCTCCGTCGACAGCTATGAACCTACTAACTGCCTCTAGTGCTCAGGGATGGGCAAGCATCCTGAACCCTCCCTTGTCTGTGATGGAGTGTTGAGGGGCCTATTCTGTGCAGGTGATGACAGCTGACCAGCATTCAGGAGCACAAGGACCACAGTGTCGTACCTGGAAGACGACCATCAACAGTTCTTTCTCTCACTGTGTAGACCAATAGACCAGGCTGGCCTCAAACTCATAGATCCATGTTCCTTTGCTCAGGTGCTGGGATCTAAGGCTACCACACCCATCTGGGAATTTGACTCTGATGGGAACCGGAATGGGGTTGAGGATGGGAGACCCTGCCTGCTGCTTCCCGAGTGATGGTGCAGGCTCATGGGTGTTGGAGACCAAAGAGGCTCAGTATCCCGAAAGCCTTCTGGGATCTGACCATTCAAATGACCCAGTACCCTTGAGGCTGGGGTGTCTAAAACCAGAATGCTAACTTTAAAGGCTGAGGCTGGACCAGGAGACTTCCCACTTGGGGCGCAGAGGCCACTGCCCTTCTGTGGCACGGCTGGGCAGCATCACAGCTTGTTGTGACTTCCACGGTGGTTATTTTTGTAGCTGACAATGAGACTCGCTGGAAGTGGCTTGGCGCTCAGACTTACAAAGGGCCTGCATTGAAGCTTGAGCACTTGGAACACATAAGCCCCGGGAGCCCATGGCCTTTCCGGAACTCGGCCCACGCAGTCACTCTAAGCGCTTCGCTGCAGCAAGACTGGTTCTGCCTTTGAGCCCTGGTCGGTCCTCTGCTGTACCTGCCCATCTACCCTCTTGTCTTCCTTAGGGCCGCAGCCTCCTGCCCCTGCCCATAGAGGGAGAAAACGCTCCTTCCGATTTCCTGCTTTTTCCTTCTTTTTCAAGACTGCAGATGGAACCCAGGGCTTTGCACAAACTGGGCCATGCTTCCCCAATCCAGCAGAGCCCAGAGTCCAAAAAGGCAGCACACACACACACACACACACACACGCACACACACACACGCACACACACGCGCGCACACACACGCACACACACACACGCACACACACGCACGCACACGCACACGCACACACACACACACACGCACGCACACACACACACACACACACGTTAGAGCAGTTGCAGGGATGCCCTGCTGTCGGCTGGTGGGAACAGCCCTGCTGCTGTGGCCACCAGCTTCTGAGATGACAAGCCTTCCTTCACAGACTCAGGGATGACTCAGAACGATCCTCGGAGCCCCTGGCAATATGGCCCAAGTCACCCCGGGGCCACGCTGAGGAAATGAGGCATCAGGATGTGTTTGAGGTTTTGGGGTTCAACTGAAGCGCTCTGGGAATATGAAGAATTCTGTTCCCAGAGCCCAAGTGGATGCCTCTGGGTCTGTGTTAAAGTCAGATAGGGACCAATTTGCCCCTAGCTCCTTGTCCCAGGATTCCCTCTGCTTTCTGGAATACCACAGAATACAAGGGCTCTGCTTGCTGAGTTTGTTTCTCTTGATCTTGGGACAGTCCCCAAAAGGCCAACCTAAGGTTAAGGTTGAAAGCAAGGTTGATTGAAATGAAGGGCAATTCAGGATGTACCATAGCAGGCTGCATAGGAGCCTGCTGAGCAGAGCAGCTTCGGCTCCTCGTGGGAAAAGAAGTAGATTCATTCTCAGATGCAGACAGACAGCTGACAGCCTGCAGCACCAGGACACTGGTGCTCCCTTGGGACTCCAGAGTTCTCTTGCAGGACTCCAGCATGCTCCCACGGGACTCCGGTGGGCTCTTGCAGGACTCCAGCATGCTCCCATGGGACTCCGGTGTGCTTTCACACTCTGTGCAGTTCGAGGACTCTGATGCTCCCACACTCTATGCCGTGCCTGAACTCTGGTGCTCCCACAGGACTCTGGTGTGCTCCCCACACTCCATCCAGCAGCATCTTGGCCTTGATATCAGAAATTCTGTCATCCCAGGAATTCTTGGATGCTGGGCTTCTGTCTCTCTCAGAGACAAAGCCGCAATGACAGGCCATGCTGCTGTGTCTCCTCTGTTGGCATCAAGTAGTCATGACCCCTCTCTCTGATGGTGCCTGGGCTAGCCCAGGCCGCAGAGCCCTCTTGGGAACCAGAATGGGTTTCCCAGATGAGGGATGAAGAGCCAGGCCATGGCTTCAGGGAAGGGCTTTGTGGTGTAAGGTGCAGTTTACAGAGAAGTGGTATTGGGGCAGAGCAGAGGGAAGAGAAATGATTAGATGGGAAGTGTCTCTGCATGGAGGAGGGGTAAGGAAATGAAAGGCAGGAATACAGAGTGAAGGTGTTTCTTCACTGTTCTAAAGCTCCAAGCTCAGCCGGGCGGTGGTGGCGCACACCTTTAATCCCAGCACTCGGGAGGCAGAGGCAGGCGGATCTCTGTGAGTTCGAGGCCAGCCTGGTCTCCAAAGCGAGTTCCAGGAAAGCTACACAGAGAAACCCTGTCTTGAAAAAAAAACAAAACAAAACAAAAAAAGCTCCAAGCTCTACTGCCCAGACACACCTCCAGCCCCTCACTGGGGGATCCTAGGCAGGGGCTCCACCCTGAGCCACGCCCCCAGTCTCTCCCTGGGGGATCCTAGGCAGGAGCTCTACCCCCAAGCCACGCCCCCAGCCCCTCACTGGATCTACCACTGAGCCACCAAAACCAGGGTTTCTTGTACAGGCCTGAACCCCAGCCCCAGCCACTTTCACACTTTTTCTTTAAGACAGAGTCTCATTTATTCAGTCCAAGCTGTCCTGGAACTTGTGATCCTCCTGCCTCAGTGTTTCAAGTTCTGGGAGGACAGGTGTCACAGCGTGTTGAGGACCTTTATTCCTGAGCCTCCCTCAGTTCCCCCAGTAGCATGTGGTCCAGACCTTTTGAGGCGTCCAGGCTGCAGCTGAGCAGGGGAGGGCAAGTGGGCTGGGTGAGAAGAGTCCTTACCCCACAGGCCGCTCCCAGTTCCAGCAGCCCGGCTGCTGCTAACCCGCAAGTTCCGGGCGGCACCCAGAAACTGGGCCACTGTCCGGGTCTTCCAACACCCCCCTAGCTGTCACCCCATTTCATAGAAGAGGAAACCAAGGCCTAGAGTGTGGTGGGACCCAGCTGACACTGAAGTTGCTTGGTGTGAATCCGCAGCTGGCCTGATGAGACTTCTTCATGTAGCCGTTGCTTGTTTGTTTGTTTGCTCTTGAGTCTTTTGTAGCCCAGACTGCCCTCAACCTCACCCTGTAGCCTTGAACTTCTTACCCTGCAGCATCTGGGTCTGGAGAGCTGGAATTACGGGTGTGTGCCACCACACCTGCGGGATGTGCTGCCGGGGCTGGACCCCAGGGCCTCGTGCATGCTGGGAAAGTGCTCTACCCACCGAGACAGCCAAGACCGTGTTTATTTCTTCTTTTTTTAACATTTTTTGGTATGTGGTGAAGGGCATTGGTCCCCAGGCAGTCTGCAATGGAGGTACAACTCTAGCCTTTAAAAAACAGCCCTTGACCGGGCGTTGGTGGCGCATGCCTTTAATCCCAGCACTCGGGAGGCAGAGCCAGGCGGATCTCTGTGAGTTCGAGGCCAGCCTGGGCTACCAAGTGAGTTCCAGGAAAAGGTGCAAAGCTACACAGAGAAACCCTGTCTCGAAAAAAACAAAACAAAACAAAACAAAAACAAACAAAAAAAGCACACGATGGTCTTACAGAGCATCCACATGGGGCAGCTCACAGCCACCTGTAACTCCAACTCCTGCGCACACCCGGCACATACTTACATAGACACACATGTGTGCATAAATATATACATATTTTTAATTTTAAAAATTCAAAAATTTGAGACAGTCTCATTAAGCTGTCCAGGTAGGGTTTTTGGACTTGTAATCCTCCTGCCTCAGCCTCCTGAGTAACCAAAGTGATTAGCCTGCACCACCACACCCAGCGACAAATTTGCTTTTTTTATGTGGATTTGCTGGAGACAGGGTCTCATGTATCTGAGGCTGGACTTGAACTCCTGATCTTCTGACCTCAGTCTCCCCAGTGCTGGGATGATAGTTACACACCACTGGGCCTGCTAAGAGTATTGTGACATGCTGAGTGTGTTGGTGCATGCCTTTGATGCTGGGAGGCCTGCCTGGTCTACATAAAGAGTTCCAGGAGGGCCAGGACTACTGTGTTTATTTATTCAGTTACCCAGTCTCCACTTATAGGCACTCCCTGGAGAAGCACATTGGCAGAGACAGGAAGTAGAATTGTGGGTGCCTGGGGCTGGGGAAGGGAGTGAATCTGGACAGAAGGCCAAGTACAGGGACACATGATTATCATCCTAGCTCTCAGAAGGAGGCGGGAGAATCAGGAGTTCAAGACCACTCTCCTTTACAAAGTGAGTTTGAGGCCAGTCTTGAGCTATATAAAAGCCTTTCAAAAAAAGCTGAGCTTGGTGGCACACACCTTTAATCCCAGCACTCAGGAGGCAGAAGCAGGCAGATCTCTATGACTTCAAGGCCAGTCTGTTCTACAGAGCAAGTTCCAGGACAGTCAGGGCTGCACAGAGAAACTCTGTTGTGAAAAAAAAAAAAAAAAAAAAAAAAAGCATAGAAGCATAGTTTCAGTTTGGGAGGTGAGAAAGTTCTAGAGATGGAGGGCGGTGGTGGTTGCATAATAATAACTCAGTGCACTGAAATATGCACTTGAGAATGGTTCTGGGGCTGAGGAGGCAGAGCCTTTGGGCTTCAGAAGCCCTGGGTACCTCACCAGCACCGCAAGAGTAAAAAAGGTGACAGGTTTTATGTTATGGGTTTTTAACCACAATAACTAAGAAAGAAAGGCAAGGCAGGCACATGCCTGTCATCCAGCTACCAATAGGCTGAGGCAGGAGGACCAGGAGGAGTTCAAGACGAGCGTTGCCATATGACAGTGGACTCAATGCTGGCCTGGCTGGCTCAGAATAAAAGAGGAAAGGGTGCAGGGGTCGCGGCTCAGCAGGTAAGCCTCTGCTCTGTCTGAGGACTGGAGTTCCGATCCCAGCACCCACACCTGGAAACTCTCATCTGAGGGATGAGACACCACTTTCTGGACCTCAATGGGTACCCACTCCCCCAACCCACCACCGCATGCACACACACACAAGTAAAAATGAATCTTTTTTTAAAAAGTGAATAAGAGTTGGGAGCGTGGCTCAGGGTTGCGCCCTATCTAGAATCCCCCAGTGAGGGGCTGGGGGCGTGGTTCTGGGTGGAGCCCCTGCCTAGAATCCCCAGTGAGGGGCTGGGGGCGTGGCTCAGGGGTGGAGCTCCTGCCTAGGATCCCCCAGTGAGGGGCTGGGGGCGTGGCTCAGGGGTGGAGTCCTTCCCTAGCGTGAATGATATCCTGGGTTTCATCCCCGGTACTATAAAAAAAAAGAAAAAAAGAAAAGAAAAACTTCTATAGGTACAAGCTGGAGAGTGTGGAGGGATTTTTGTGTCCTCATTCCTAGCTATCTCTTCCCCAGTTTCAAAATTCTTCGCATGGTTGTGGAGGTAGCTCCCTGTGCTGGCAGGAACTTGGCCTAGTATTTACCCATAGAGTTCCAATTCAGAACCAACAAGGTCTTCTCCCAAAAATCTAGGGCACATAACCCTTTGATACACAATGGGAAGGGTGTGAGGGGTCAGAGGGGAAAGTAGGGGCCCCTCCCAGCTAAAGGTCATTGCAGAGGAACCCTGTCACTGGACACTGAGCTGATGACCATCCTCTACCCTGATCCCTCCATGGCTCCATAGTGCCACCCACTCCCGCAGCCCTGGCTTGTTCCTTTCCCTTGGAATACATTCCTGTTGGCTGACTTCTCCCCTCAGGCACCACGAATGAACAGGCAGCTCCTCTCCCACTCTACCCCAGGAAGCACAGGTCACTGCTCTGCTGGTGGATGGGGAGACCCCTCAAAGACAGAGACTGTAGGACTCACTGTAAATATGTTGACAGAACATGTTGGAGAACAGGTGACGTGGGCGGTGCAAAGGTCCTGGTGTGAGAGACCAAGAGCCATCATTGTATCAGACCTAGGGTTCCTAGGGGCAGAGGAGGGAATCCAAAGGCTGGGAAGTTCAGACAATACCTATAAGGGGGCCAGTGAGGTAGAGTGGTCCCAGTGAGTCACAAGCAGTGGTTCTGGCTGTTGGGATGTGTAAGTTTCTGCATTCCTGGGCAGAGAGCCCTTTGGCCATTCCTAGCTTTGGGCTGTTTGGATGGCTCAGCCCATGACATGAGCTGGCAGGTATCTCCTGGGCCCTGTATCTGAGGATAAGATCTCAGAATCACACATTCATTGCACTCTTGTTCTTTAGGAAATGCTCTGAGGCCTCGGATGTCTTATTTCAGTGTCCCAGGGACTCGGGCCGAGGCCTCTTGGCCTGGCCTGGCCTGGTAGATTTTCCTGGAAAGTACATTTCTTCTGGATGTTCATCATCTTGCAAGAACACACAGAGGTGGGAGTGGGTCAGCAAGATGGTTCTGTGGGGAGAGGAGCTTGCAGCCAAACCCACAGAGAGGGGTGCAGAGAGAGAGGTAAAACAAATGAGATAAAATATAGGGGAGACCTGGTGTGGTAGTGCATGCTTGCCACCCTAGCACTCAGGAGGCTGAGGCAGGAGGATGACAAGTTTCGGGCCTCTCTGGTTTACATAGTGAGGTCATGTCTCAAAAACTAACAGAAGCTAGGGAGATGGATTGGTGGTTAAGAGCACTGGCTGCTTCTGCAGAGAATCCAGGTTTGGTTCCTGGCACCCACACTGCAGCTCACAGCTGTCTCTAACTCCAGGTCCAGGGGATTTGATGCTCTCTTCTGGCCTACGAGGGCATCTGCATGCACACACATACATGTACACATGTTGTGGAATAATCTTATTGTATGTTGTGAAGATGTATCACTCGGATTGGCTTAATAGAAAGCTGAACAGCCCAATAGCTAGGCAGGATTTTCGGGGCAGAAATGACACCGGGAAGAAGAAGGCAGAGACACCGAGAGACAAACAAGACATGCAGGAGAGGTAACAGCCACGAGCCATGCAGCAGCACATACATTAATAGAAATGGGTTAATTTAAGTTTTAAGAGCTAGTTAGTAACAAGCCTAAGCTATTAGCCAAGCATTTATAATTAATAATAACTATATCATTGGGGAGATTACGGTCTTGCTGAAAATGTCCAGCATATGGCATACATATGGCACCCAACATGGGGCCACATATTTCCATATAAGACCTCAGAAAGCTTATAAAAGATTCCAAACACACAACAGAGCCAAACTCAGCTTCCTAGTCCTGCAGTCTTTCATTTGGGCCACAATACAAAGCCAGGTCTCTCAGCCACTGGCTGCAGGCTTGAGCTGCCAGCACACCATGAGCTAAGCTGTGAGGTTGTTTGAGATGTTGCTCATGCATACGGGAAAGGTTATGCAGTAAAGCAGGTTCAGATGGAAAAAAATTCTAAACAGGTTATAGTGTGTTTAAAAATGTGTGTAGGCTTAAGAAAGAAAGGAAAATAGGTATAGAGAGTCATAGAAAAAAATAAATAGTTTATAAATAATAAAAAAAGAAGCCAGGCAGTGTTGGTGCATGCCTTTAATCCCAGGACTTGGGAGGCAGAGCCAGGTGGATCTCTGTGAGTTTGAGGCCAGCCTGAGCTACCAAGTGGGTTCCAGGAAAGGTACAAAGCTACACAGGGAAACCCTGTCTCGAAAAACAAACAAACAAACAAACAAACAAACAAAAAAAGAATAGGCCACGTGGAGATAGGAATACACAGGGAGTCTAGATCCTGTATGGTGTTGTATTGACTCTGAATTTTTTGATTGCTGATGAGCAAACAATAGCTGCTAAGAGACATTGGATTATAAAACTACAAAATTAAACAAACCTATAATTTAAAAAAAAAGTCTTAATTTCAAAATGGAAGTCAAAAAATATGTTGCTTTGGGGAAGAGGTTATGCTTTTGTTTCCACAGGAAACAAAAGGCTGTGGATTCATTCAAGGTTGATAGAGATCAGATTTGATTGGGGGAGACCTCCTGAAAATCCTGGCTACAGACATAAAGAAATAAACCTGGAAAAACTACAAGACAGATGACATATATTTTACCTGCTCAAACATAAAACAAAATATCATCTTTGGCTGACTTGTATACAATGCACAGTCCATAGTTGTGTTAATGCAGATATCTATGTTTCCTTTGAAAGTTTATGTGTTTTCAGAGCAAGGGGACCAGACACCAATGAAAATGGGTGCCCCAGGTGATCCAGCCTCTCAGAGTGCCTCTGTTGTAGTTTCCTGAAAGTTCTGCATCCAGAACAGCTTCAAGGCTGCTGGCTGAGATGGTCCAGCCTCACAGACTAGTGTAGCCAGGACTTGACCGTTATCCTAATTTTCTCAGGGTCCCTCAAAGATGCAGCGCCCCCAGACAACAGGAAGCAGTCTAGAGAACGCAACTCCCACATTCCCAAGAGATGGGGTGGTTTTTGGTCATTTGGTGAATTATGGATGTTTGTCATTGTTTAGTGTGGTTGGTTACAAATTGTTATTGGTCATGGTTAGAAAAAGAAACTGAACAAAGGAGATTAGATTCAGGGATCTCTTTCTGAAGAGAAAAGGGGGCATATAGTATAGAAAGGATAGGGTAAAAGGCAGATTATTATATCTACTTTCAAACTAAAGAACAACTAGTCTCAAATACTTTACATTGGTATGGATTTTTGTACATTGATATAAATTTAAGGTTATTTTTGTTATAATATATATATGTGTGTGTGTGTTTCTACTCTTGTGTAAGATATTTTTGCATATTGATACAAATTTAAGGTTATTTTGTTATACTGTATTATGTGTTTCTATTTCTTATTTAAGGTGTTGTACTTACGCAGCTCATTTAAAAATGTAAAGTTCTAGTCCTTGAAAGCTATTTAGGATCATAAAGAAAGACAGGTTAGTAGTTAATCATCTATAACAATCAAACCTATAGTCATGTTAGGTATATTTTCAAGGTCAATCAGAGACATATTTTAAATAGATCAATGGTTTTCAAAGACTTCAGAGACCTACAGAATATGGCATTTTCATGTTTTAATACCATAAGGCTTTTCCTGACAGTGAGACACGTCTGCTCCTGGCAGCAGCAATCTACTTCAGAGAAGATGATGGGCTTTGAAGAAACTCCTTATGGAGTTTGCTTTCTTTGTCGCAAAAGGTAGCCATTTGGGCAAGAAACTTCCTTTGCCTAGACTGCTGATAGAATGCTGTCCAAAGTGGACATAAAAAAAGTAACTGCCAAACTTTTCCAAGACAAGGCAGGACAGTCCTTCAAAATTCCTGCTTCACAGAAAAGTCTGTCATATATTCTAAGCCTGTCGGCCAAAGATGTTGCCCCAATGTTGCAGAGGAACGTTGGGGTGACTGTCCAGGCAGCCAGATGTCTCTGTCATTTCTCAGTTTTGGAAGTGGCTTGCACTGCACTTCCTGTTTACTCAGGTAATATTATATCCTTCTGGGGTCTTTGATAGAATTGAAAACTAGATAGTTATAGTTTTCCTTAGTTACAATAGAAGATAATAAATTAGGTATAAAACTTTGGACTCATAAAGAGAGGATAGTTATTGGAATATTTTCTCTGAATTTGCCAAATACAAATGGACTGGACATTGTAAATGTAATTCTTACCTGATAATTGTTCTTATTGTATATACTTTTACTATATTAGACTTAAAACCTTTTTTTTTCTAGACAAAAAGAGGGAAATGTTTTTGAATAGTCTTTTAGTCTTTTTGTACACTGTGAAGATGTGTCACTCGGATTGGTTTAATAAAAGGCTGAACAGCTAATAGCTAGGCAGGATTTTGGGAGCAGAAAGGATGCTGGGAAGAAGAAGGTGGAGACACTGAGAGGTGGGAACAAACAAGACTTTCAAGAGGAGAGGTAACAGCAATGAGTCATGTGGCAGCACATAGATTAATAGAAATGGGTTAATTTAAGTTATAAGAGCTAGTTAGAAACAAGCCTAATCTGTTGGCCGAGTTTTCATAATTAATAACAAGTCTCTGTGTCATTATTGGGGAGCCAATGGTCCTGATGAAAAAGTCTGACCACACACACACACACACACACCTTTAATCCCAGCACTCAGGAGGCAGAGGCAGATGGATCTCTGAGTTTGAGGCTAGCCTGGTCTACAGAGTGAGTTCCAGGACAGCCAAGGCTATACAGAGAAACCCTGTCTCCACATAAATAAGTAAAATTCAGGGTGTTTATGTTGTCCTAGGCTTGCTGAGAGGGCAGGAAGTTGGTTTGTTGAGGATATCCAGAGTGGCTGCACCATGAGGAATCTGGAGGGGCCACAGGTAGGTCTGAGTTGGTCAGTGGAGTGATGGGTACTTGGCACAGGGTCTAGGCTGGGCCTGAAAGCTGGGACAGTCTGAGTCACTCGTGATTGTCTGTGATGGTAGCAGGAGACAGGAGGAGGAGGCCTCGGGAGTGAGCGCTGAGTGGATGAGTAGATGAATGGGGGCAGAAGGTGAGGCCGATCATGTCATCACATAGAGAGGAGGAAAGATGGGTCTGAGGCTAGCCTGAGCTACATAGCAAGACCTTGTTTCAACAAAGAAAGAAAGGGAGGGGGGAAGGATGGAAAGGCAGCTGAGTATTTGAGACTAGTTGTTCTTTAGTTTGAAAGTAGATATAATAATCTGCCTTTTACCCTATCCTTTCTATACTATATGCCCCCTTTTCTCTTCAGAAAGAGATCCCTGAATCTAATCTCCTTTGTTCAGTTTTTTTTTCTAACCATGACCAATAACAATTTGTAACCAACCACACTAAACAATGACAAACATCCATAATTCACCAAATGACCAAAAACCACCCCATCTCTTGGGAATGTGGGAGTTGCGTTCTCTAGACTGCTTCCTGTTGTCTGGGGGCGCTGCATCTTTGAGGGACCCTGAGAAAATTAGGAAAGAAATAGGGCAAGTGCGGGTCCTAGGGATGGCACACAGGTGGTCTGCCTTGGCACCGATGGCCTTTATTACCTTCATTCACTGAGCCATCTTGCCAACCCATGACATTTCACATTTTCTACAAGGCATGGATGGCCTGCCCGAGGTGCACTCTGGAAGCACTGGCAGGCGTGTCTCCGAGTTCCAGGCCAGTCAGGGCTACACAGGGGGCGCTTGTCTCAAACAAAACAAAACAAAACAGAAAACAGATATGAACAACAAGGCTATGGGCAGCTTTTCTGGAGGAAGGAAAATGGTCCGATGCTCTATTTCTTTCCAGAATCCCCAAAAATGGTGACAGAGGTTTTCCTTACACTCCTCTGGGTCATATTGCTCCCAAACTGGGCCACCTCTTTTTTAGCATCCAGAGCGGCGTGTTCAGCCTCAGCATGACTCATAGTTGAGGCCCGAGGGCATCTCTGCAGTAGTCAGGGGCTGCCCAGTGTAGATGCCAGCCAGCTGGAGCCTTATGGGTGACAATCAAAAATGGGTCCACACTGGGTCCCCCTCCAAGTCCAAAGCCAGCCAGCCAGAATACACATGACCACAAATTGACATTTATCTGAGAGGGGCAGAAGAACAGAGGCTTCTGTGTTAGCCCGTGGGGCACACTACTGCTCAAACCCATTACTGGAGGAGCCCCCGACCCACCAGCAGCAGCAGCAGCACATAGGAAGCAGTCCCGCAGCACCTGTGGCTTCTCAGCTGGCCTGTTTCGGCCTCAGAGCCCTCCAAGAGGGCAGCTGGAAGTGTTCGAGAAGAAGTAAGAAAAATAGCTCTACCCAGGGCTGGGAACAGAGCAACGAACTTGAAGCCAGCCTGGGCTCCATGAGTCCAAAAAATAAAAATAAAAATGGTTCAAGGATGTAGCCTCAGGGAAGACTTCAGGGTCGTGCATGTAGCTATTTACATCTGAAGGGCTCAGGGTTTGGCTCAGAGGCAGAACACTTTCTTCACCAGCAAAGCAAAGCAACAAAATCAGATGATTGGGGTGGGGGTGATTACACGTGCCTTCAACCCCAGCACTCGGGAGATGAGACTGTGAGTTCAAGGCCAGCCTGGTCTACAAATCAAGTTCCAGCCAGGGTTCCACAGTGAAACCCTATCTTGGAAAACAAAACAAAAAAACGGAAGATTAAATCATGGTTGCCTGGTAGTGTAATTCTAGGGCCCTGATCCTGGCACTCAAATCGCCACAAGAGGTAAAAACAAGTAAAAAACACCAACCCTCTTAGGGAGGAGAGCTTTCCTCTTCCAGGGCAAGCTCTGAGCTAGAAGGGCAAGTGCTGGAGCTGAGGGGCCGCTGTGGGGTTCGGGAGTTTTGCAGAAGTGGTTCACAAAGGGCACAGAGAGCTCAGCCGCCCTCCCTCTGCGGCGGAAGTAAGCCCGAGTATTTACTCTCGAAATATGAATCACATTATCATCCTCATTTCTGCTTTTCACAGATTACCAAAGAGTTGTCAGCTGTTTCCAGGGCCAGCGTGGCCCCGGGGAGGGGGAGGATGGAGAGGAAATCCCTGCCTCTGTCGCAATGAGGGTGAGAGTGCGTTAAAACTGGGCTCTGCCTAAGGGCTATTTTCACTTTCTGGAAGTAACTTGGGCAATTGTCAGTAGCCATGGTTACTGGGGCCCTGAGCGGAGGGAGTCTTCCAGGCAGAGGCACCTGCTAATGAGAGGGTGAGGTTGGCTGCCTACAGGCCATTGCCAAGAAGAACCCAGTCTCCCAACACAACACAGGTGGGCGATAGCAAAACCGCTGCTGTGCCGGGGCATGAAGCACACGTCATCCCAGGCTGTCCAAAATAAAAATCAAAGCCAGGTGTCACATGTCACCGTGCTCACATGCCGTTAGTTCAAAACCTTTCTCCGCTGTGAGACCTTGAGTGAGCCAGCTCAGCTGGGTAGGGGCGCTTGCAGCTAAGCCTGAAGACCTAAGTTGAATCCCCTGGACCTACAAAGGAGAACAACTCAAAGCTGTTTGCTGGTCTCCACATTGCACCGCACCATGTGCAACCCTCCAAAACACACAAAGAAATGTAGTAAAACACTTACTCCTATAGAAAGATCAATCTCAACACTTGGGAGGCAGAGGCAGGGGAATCTGAGTTTGCGGTTAGCCTGGTCTACATAAAGACCCTGCTTCCAAAAATAAAAATTTAAAAAAAGCAACGAAACACCAGCATACTCCTTAAGTTTGGCTAAAACCCCAGAAGTTACCAGGAAAGGTCTTTAATTTTCCTTCTCTCCCCTCCCCCAGTTTAGAGATGGCCACATCAGTGGGACCAACACTTTTCCCAGCTCTGGGAAACGGGAGCAAATTATGGCTCAAAGTAGCTGCCTTAAATAACGCATGCTCAATCCTAACACTCCTGTTTACATTTATAGAGAACCCACAGGCCCTGGCAGCTGGGGGCTGCAGCTGGCGACCTTGGCCACAGGCGCGCTCTCCCTATCCCCTCAGGGCCTCCCCTGCATCCCCAACCACACCACTGCGGCGATTCTTCAAAGATCCAAAACTTTTTAATTAAAAAAAAAAACACCAAGTCTTATAAAAACGAAGCAGGCGGCAAAGATGCCATCGTCTCCCTTATAGTAATACAATCTGCCAGTCACTTATATACAATATCATAAAAAACGACGCAGGTGACAGTACACTCAAAGGCCATTTCTCACAAGGCATCTAGCCTCGATCCTCTAGTGGGGACCCGAGGGAAATAAGTCAATTATTGCACCATTTTGAAAACATTCTTCACAGGCTCCTGTCTTCTTCCCCGGGGCCTTCAGTCACGGTGGGGGCTGGAACTGGTGGCAGAGTCATTGTCCTGTAACCACTGTCCGGCCCCGTCCTCAGGGTCCAATAAATAGCAGTCAGTTTGCAAAGGGACCGTGCCCGGCGCGTGGGACCCGCCACGGCCGCGCATGGGGTAGCCGGGTCTACCCAGGCTACATATGTCGCTTCATGTGCAGGGCCAGGTGGTCGGACCTGGAGAAGGCACGGTCGCACAAATGGCACTGGAAGGGCCTGTGACCTGTGTGCTTGCGGTAGTGACGGGTAAGCTCGTCTGAGCGCGCGAACTTCCAGCCGCAGCCATCCCAATTGCAATGATAAGGTTTCTCACCTGCGGGGGAGGGGATGACAGTCAGCCTTAGTTTCCCCAAAAGCCTAGTTCCGCCACCCAGCACCCAATGGCACCTGCCCCCTCCCTCTCCATTCTCTTCTCCACCCACATCCATTCTAGAGAGAACCTTATGCTCTCTCGTAACATCTGAGATTAAGTATCGAGTACACCAGGCTAGCCCTGAACTCCTGATCCTCCTGCTCATCGCCACTGTGCCAGGCGTTATATGCAGGGCTGGGGATAGAAGTCGTGTTCTCCGTAGACCCTAAACCTGCACTGATCCCGAAGTCTTGAGGCCTGAGTTCCCCTAGCCAACCTGTTAATCTGCCACGCCCCCTTGCCAGGACCAGAGGCTGTGGGGACACATTTCCCTTCCGGAGGGCGGACAGGAGTCTCCCTCAGTAGCCTAGCCTGGCCCTGAACTCACGGCC
>CABHPH010111903.1:0-10618 GCA_902168325.1 Peromyscus nudipes
CATGAGCCTTTGGGAACCATTCTAATTCAAACTGCCATACAAATTAACCAAGGTGACCAGGTGTGGTCACATGCAGCTATAATTCTAGAGCTTGGGAGACTGAAGGGGGGAGGGTCTCAAATTGTATTTCAGTCTAGACCACCTACTTAGTTTGAGGCCAGTTTTGGTTATATAGTAGCACTGTGTGTCAAGAAAACAACAAATAAGTAAATAAATAAACTGAACATTAAGTGTAAATAAATCAAATCATTTCAGACAGGAAACATAAAACCAGCAGTATACTAATACATTGACACAATGATACGAGGTTTTTCTTAAAAGGATGAGGAAAGACATATCCTGTGAAGACACTAATGGGGTAAATGCTGTAAAGCTATATTAGTACCAGAAAACATAGATTTAAGGAGAAAATGTCTGTAGAGACATGGAGGACTTTTAAAAAATTGAAACAGTCAAGAATATATTCCAATTATAAATATGTACAGAAAACAGGAAGGTACTAAAATTCATGAAGTAAAAGCTGATTGAACTTAAAAGATCAATAATAAAAGAATAATAACTGTAGACTTAAATATCTTCCTTCAAGAATAACTTTAAACTAAACAGAAAGACTTAATATCATAAACAGCGTAACAATTTATATCTATAAAACAGTCCACCAAAGACTACAAAATGCACATTATTTTCAATAGTACATGGAGAATTCTCTAGCATATACTATATGCTGAGTCTTACAATTGTATCAATATATTTTTACACAAGTCATTATAAAAATTAGATTCTTAGAATGTGATTAACTTAGAAACAATATTTGGGAAATGTACAAATATTAGAAAATATGACAATGTACTTACAAATAACTCATAGATCATAGGAATCACAAAGAATATTAGACAAATATTTTGAACTAAATAAAAATGAAGCCATAACACTCAAGATTTATTATATAACAATAAAGTGAAATTTGGAACTACAAATGCCTGTATGAGGAAAGAAGAAATATCAAAAATACATAACCCAAGCTTTGAACACAGAAAATTAGAATAATAATAAAATGTACTCCCTACTTGAAACAAGAAATGGAGGTCATAATAAATAGTAGAGCAGAAATCAGTACTCTCCCTCATATGTAAATCCTCACTTCATATCCTCAGTCTTTTTGTATTTCACTAGGAGTACCTATGGAAGCTGGGAGACTAGAAAGGTGCCATTGGTGGAGGGGCTCCTTTAGGGAGCATGGAGAAGCAGAACATACACAAAAGGAAAGCATACTAAGAGTATAAAAGTTAAACTGTGAAGGATTGGAGGGATGGAAGGATGGGAGAGTAAAGGGGAGGGTTAATAAAAATAAAAACTGTATGAAAAGGCATAGGCAAATCTACAAACCATCTTGTCACTCAAGTGTGTGTGTGTGTGTGTGTGTGTGTGTGTGTGTGTACACTTTTAAAAAATAAAAAAGAATGAGAAAGGAGTTTCCTTGATTGGCTGGACAATGCTGCTCCCAGAAGTTGTGAGTTACTAAACAAAAGTCTCAGAGCCAAATGTGGGATATCTCCATATGAGCTGTTGATTAGGAAAGTCCCAGAGGACCACTCCCAAAATAGATGCTACTTGCTACTCCTCTGGGTTGCCTATCAGAACTAGATGATAAGACACTGGCTATTTGCATGCAGTGGAGAATTGAGAAATTAAAAGTGAGAACTCAACACAGTATCAGATTTCATCAGCTATCATCACAATAATAAAATGATTAGCATAGCAAATGTTACATGCCTGACAATAATAGGAAGATAAATCTAAGGGACAAATGGATAGATGGATAGATGCATGGTAAGACAAATGATCACTAATTACCTTTGAGAATTGTTGAATCACTATGCATTTTGGTGTAAACCTAGAAATACTTTCATAGACTAACTGGCATAATTGAGAGAGAAAATGAATGGGAAACTATTCATTGAAAGAGACAAGAGCTCCTAAGGGGTTTTATGACACCAAAAAGACCTTAACTAGTATCTTAGTTAGGGTTTCTATTGCTGTGAAGAGACACCATGACCTCAGCAACTCTTATAGAGGAAAACATTTAATTGGGGTGACTTAAATTTTTGGAGGTTTAGTCCACTATCATCATTGTGCAACATGGTGAGCAGGCAGACATGGTGCTGGAGAAGTAGCTGAAAGTCCTACATCTTGACTCAAAGACAACAGGAAGTGGTCTGTCTCACTAGGCATAGCTTGAACCTATATGAGACCTCAAAGCCCACGTCCACAGTGACACACTTCATCCAAAAAGCCCACACCTAATCTAGTAAGGCCACAGCTCCTAATAGTACCACTCCCTTTGGGGGTCATTTTCTTTCAAACCACCATACCCAGATCCTTTTAAATGGCATTGGATGTGCAGGTTTGGGCAGACTATAATTGTGGATGGAATTAGATTATGGGCAGTGGGGCAGGGCCACCTTAGAGACAAGTCCTAGCAAGATGGGACACCAGATAAAGCTGTGAAGCCTCTAGGTACAAAGGAATCCAAAACAGACTTGATAGACCTTCAGGTCCTAAGAGGGCCAGGACCAGATATTTTCAATGCTCCTGTATCTCTGGGAAAGTGAGTAGTTTTAGGACAACTTGAAAGGCAGGTACATTCTGTGTCTGATGCAAACGGGGGAAAAAGTTGAAACAATGGAGATCCAGAGGGTAAAAATCTATGGGAGAGAGGGCTGGAAGATAGCAAGGAGACTTCTGTGAGGTTTGTTTTTCTCTTTGCTGCAGTTGGAAAGTGTTTGTGGGATATGTAACCTCCCTTTTTATCTGAAGCCCAAACGGGGTATAAATAGCTAAGTGTGAATGTAGCATGACTGTTGTAACACGAATCTTAAAAGGTTTTACTAATAAAAACAAACCCAGGGCCAGGTATTGGGGTAAATACTAGAAGATCAGAGAGACAGAACACAAACCACAGCTGACCACACCTCGCCAACTTCTCAGCTGATCCTGTATCCTCAAACTGGAAGCCTCTGAGTCCTCACCTGAATGAATCTCAGCTGAGCTGCTGCTAAAAGCCTAAAAGCTTAACCAGGCTCTAGTTCCTGGTCCTCACGCATTATATACCTTCTGCTTCCTGCCATCACTTCCTGGGATTAAAGGCGTGTGTCACCATGCCTGGCTGTTTCCAATGTAGCTTTGAACTCAGATCCAGACAGATCTCTGCCTTTGGAATGCTAGGATTAAAGGCATGTGTGCCACCATTTTCTGGCCTCTATATCTAGTGGCTGTTCTGCTCTCTGACCCCAGATAAGTTTATTAGGGTGCACAATATATTGGGAAACACAATATCACCACAGACTGTCGTATGGTAGTGACATGGACACAATAGACGATGCCTGAAGGTGGGGCATAAAGGATATGAAGTATTCTTTTCCATTCTAGTTGCTACCCTATGGGGGGTAGGGGTGAAATTAAAGGAAACAAAACATGAAGGAGAAATTGGATGGAAGTTCTTAGCAAAAGCAAGATCAAAAGAAACGTGGTCATGGGTCTATAAGATGCCTCTTCACATTTGCAGCTATCACTCAGGTCTGTTGGCTGATGAAAAAAATGGATTTGAAGCCATAAATATGAATGTCTATCGAAGACATGGCAGAACTCCCACATGCCCTACATGAATAATATCACAGCTGAGAAGGATGCTGGGGATAGGAATAGTCCAGTGAAAGTAGTAACATTCTGAATTTTTCAAAATACAGTGAGATCTGCAAATATGAGGCAGGAGTGGGATTGTGTATGAGGGTATGGATCCATATACCTTTGGTGTCATGGTAAACTTTGGCATGGCTGGGGTAAAACTAAGAATAAGGAACTGTTTAAGGTTTCTTCTATGTGTGGTGTTATTCTAAACACCTATCAAAACTTCGAAATGTACGGTGATGCCACCCTTCTAAGTGGAGCCTTCAGTAAAAGAAAGCCCTCCATAGTGATTTTGTACAATAGCCACTTCCTTAACCTCTTTCCAGGTGAAGAGATGATCCAGTTATCAATGGAGAGATGCTTAGAGTACACTCAGGAGAGTGGTGGGCACCATGGAGAAAGTGAAGACAAAAACAAGCTAGTTGGTTGCAGAGAATTTGAAGGTTCTGATTTAAGTCTCCCACCTTATGACCAACTTTGGTTTAAAGCATAACAGTTTTCTGCTGGAGATAAGCTTATGGCATGCACCACATCTAAAGATACAGTGTTTACTGGATCCCATTGAACTCCTAACAAATCCCCTAAAGGTAAGTTGGCTAGAGGCACCAAATACTGTCACCTTGATGTATGTCAATGGAATGATGCTGAGTGGCCAAGTGTAGGGGCTACTGGCAAAGAAGATTTCAAAGGGAGGTGAACTACTGAAGAGAAAGGCAAAGATCTGAGGCAATCCCCGTCAATAGTCTGATCAAAGAAGTTCACCCAGGCCCCTGAAATCATCCATCGCCTTGGTGCCTGGATGGATGAAAAGACAGAAACAACATGGCTCACACTGGCCATACCCCAGTTGTCTTTTGTTCTTCCCTACATAGTTCACCATGGACTGGAAAGAGGTGGTTCTAATAACAGAGTTTCACTTATTTCTTAATCCTTAATCTGCTTTGTAGCTGACTTTAAGGAACAGGAAGGCTTTCCCCCTAAACATGAGAATCCCTCTTGGGTCCCTGTCTGACTTTCCAGAACTTTCTATTCATCTTTCCCATTGACCAGCAAGCTCTGTGAGGGCAGATTGTGTTCCTTCTCTTGTCTGTTGTGCCACCCAATCTGGAAACAAACCTCCAGAGGAGCAAGTGTACAGAACTCAGAACCCACGTGGCTCTGCTGCTTCTCCCTGTGCATCATTGAGGACTCTGCGGGTCTACAGACCTACCAATAGGATGCCTGTTTCCAGGGAAATGAGATGACTAGGGAAGTGTGCTCAGCTAAATTTTTTTTATTTAATGACACTGGCAGCCAGCTTTCATGTGTCAGATTCCTTTCTGTATAAATACTGGTTTCCTTTGGCGTTAGGTGCTCGCACCCTGAAGCAATGTTCTAATCTCCTTGGAATTAAATTTCACAACTACATTGCAGAAAGTGTCATGGGTTGCAAGAGGATCCTCCATTTCATGGGTTTATGGTGTACACCTTCTCTAAATTACTGGGTTTGAAAATCGGGCACCTTGAATCTCTCCTCCAAAAGCAGTGACTTTGTTATGCACTGATTAGCATGCACAACAGAAAGGAAGGAAGGGGGTGTTTCAGTGGATGGGATCAAGGATCACTCTTTATGCACATCATCACTCAGAATGATTCTTATTTATGTGTTTCACTTTTAGTTTGGTTTCTTCAGATGAAAGAGATTCAAAGGAAGGACAAGAGGAGGAATCAAACATGAGCAAATTTGTGTTTGTTTCACATTTCCCTGACCTCTTCTGGTGACAGCTTAGAGTCAAGGACAGAAAAAAATCAGGCTTGAGACCTGGTTTGTCATGACACATATGTTTGTCATTGTTCTCTGTATAACATTTGACAAGTTAATATCATTCAGTCACTATTCTTCAGGAATAACTAACTTTGTGGGTGACGTTGAAGGAGCAGGAAGCCCGGGTCCCAATCGGACTAGATATGATCACAAGCATCTGTAACCCAAGTAGTTATAAGTTAGTACATAGTCAGATCCCCAGAGCTCCCTGCCTAGCCAACCAGTCTATTCAACCCATGAGCTCTGGGTTGAACAAGAGAACCTGTCTAAAAACAATGATAGAGAGCAATCAGGGAAGCCATCCATCTCATATCAACATCTTGCTGTTCACACACAGGCCTACATACATGCATATGCAGCTGCACACACACACACACACACACACACACACACACATACACATACATACTACATGCCAAAAATAATATTAATAAAAAAGATCTGTTCCCATGCATATCCTTGTGAGCAATGTCTGTTTTACTCGTTTTCTGTTTGTTTGTACTACATTGATGAGGAGGTTTATAAGACATATATATGATGTTTTTTAACTTTCATGACTTGTTTCTGTTCTTCTAAACATCTTGAACCAAGCTTCCCTAGGTACTATGGGTTCAAGGAAATTTCCTAACTTTCGCCAGTAAGCAAGCAGTCTTCCTAGCCCCTGCCATTACTTTCCTCTAGAATTTGAAATTCCTTACACTGCTACTTTCATGCAGAATAGAGTTCTAGTCTCTGAAGCCTTAGGATGACCACTGAGGGACTGAAGCCTTAAAGGGACTAAGGAAGGCAAATTTCAAGAACAGAAGATATCATCACAATAATGAGTCTTCATTAGTAAGAGTTTAAATTGAAGCCGGGCGGTGGTAATGCACGCCTTTAATCCCAGCACTCGGGAGGCAGAGCCAGGAGGATCTCTGTGAGTTCGAGGCCAGCCTGGGCTACAGAGTGAGTTCCAGGAAAGGCCCAAAGCTACACAGAGAAACCCTGCCTCGTAAAACCAAAAAAAAAAAGTTTAAATTGACATAGGGCACGTGGCCTAGATTAAAATTCAGGTTGTGCAATATGCTAGCTTGTAACCTTGAGCAAATGGATTTGTAAATTTTCAGTTTCTTTCTCTGAAGAATAGAAATAAATGAATCTGTAGTTTTGATGATTACATGAGGTGATCTGAGAATAATGCTCAGGCATATCACCACATAATCATGAGGGAACAGATCTGGATGTGAGGGCAATCTGGTTGTGACATCATTAACCATACTCACCGCCAGGCTTGATCTGGCTGACTAAGGAGATGTTCCATTCTTCCCCCACTGTTTCATGTGCATTCCTCATGATGCTGTACACTCAGTGGACAAGGACCACATTCCCCTAACAGAGGAGGACCCTCTCAGAATTGAGGACCACCCCATCTTCATTAAGGGTACATGAGTGGTAGAGATCCCTGTTAGAACCTCCAAACAAGTTCTCAATAAATAGATTTGTAAGACACCTGGTATATTATAGACTTTTGGTCAGGAGCAATATATTGCTAACTCAGATTTTAATGATTCAGAGTCCATTGTGTATTTTGAAATGATAAATAACTCAAAAATTAAGGATAAAACACTTGATTTTGTTGTTGAGTGAAAAGCATTTCCATTCTCATCAAATTAAAAGTATCTATAAAAAGAAGCCAGGATTGACTTTGGAAATGCATTTTTCTATGTATGCATGAAAGCATCTTCATTTAAGAAGATTGTGTTTCTGGTCCCATATTACAAAATATCATCATTGCTTTTTGTTAGAGAGTATCTGGGTTCGTGGTTGGTCTTTTAGTTTAACAAACAGGCCTCGCCAATAAGATTCTGTTGTAAAAATATTCAATAAACTTTAATTTCATAAGCCTTTCCTTAGAAGGGATCATCTTTTTATGGTGGGCAAAAATATACGCCACCTAAATTCCATTTCATGAAAGGATTGCTCTAGTTGCCAGCAAGCATCCCAGGTGAAAGCCACCCAGTGGCATCCATGCCCTGCTGGGTAGCCTCTTGTGTAATGATGACTAACCAAGGCAGAAGCACAGGGCACTTTTGGACCCACTATGGAACAACTTTATCTGGGATGTGGCTTAACCTCTTTTAAGCCTGTATCCCAGTTCAGCTTCTCTATTTGCCTAATTCTTCTCTCACCTCTCTCCCATGCTCTCAGATCCCAAATATTTTGCAAAGCAAGCTTCATCTCAATGTCTGCACTAGCAATTTAGTTTAAAGATGTAGATTGGTTTTACTAGAGGTTCTGGGGTTGGGCAATGCTTCATGCTGCAGACTAGAATAAGTTCCCAATAAATTGAGTGGAAAAAGTTGGTTTTATAGATGGAAAAGTCCTTTGAACAAAAGAAGAAACTAAAGAGGGGCAAAGTAGTCTTTTCAAATGTAGAACCTTGAAAGGTGGGGACAATGATAGTAGACAAATAAGTGATGGGTTAGCACAGATTCCTCCGGTTTATCTTGGCTGTGGAAAGATTAAGGCAAAGAGCACACATTGTGATGCCTATGGAAACTGCTCTTTTGGGAAAGTTCAGTGTTGGCTGTCTCCTGGTTGCTTCCAGTGTCAAATAACAACTTTCTTTCAGTTTGGAGATACAAAAACTTCAGCCTGGGCAGATGTATTTTGATTTTGGGTCTGTTTTTGTTGTTATTGTGGTTGTCGTTGTTGCTGCTTCTGTTGCTGTTTTGGTACTCAATGCAAGATGTTAGTTCAAAACAATGACCTTCTGTGATGTCGGTTGAACACCAAGCTGTGACACAGAATGTGTGAATCTATGGAAATGTATGAGTTCTTATAGTCAAGGAACTCCTTAGGAAGACTACACACACACACACACACACACACACACACACACACAGGAGCATTTTCCAACTCCTCCATACATGCAGACGTACCCCTCAAATAACTAAATAAGAATGTTATATTTAAGTGACAACATTTGATCCAATGTAGTTATATGGCAAAATAACAGGTAGAGAAAATATGCACAGAAAATTAACTGATCAGGCAAATTGGGAGAAACAAGAGAGGCTGCTGGGAATTGTGAAGATTGTAAGAAAATGCATACATACTCTTACATGTAATTTTAAAAGAAGTTTTGCTTTATTGTAGCATGAATCTTAGAAGGTCTTATTAATAAAATCAAACCTGAGGCCAATTATTTGGGTGAACATTGGAAGATCAGAGAGACAGAACAAGCCACAGCTAACCTCACCTGGTCAACTTCTTAGCTGATCTTGTTTCCTCAGACTAGAAACCTCTGTGTCCTCATATCCGAATGGCTCTCAGCTACTGCTGCTCGAAAGCCTGAACACTTAACCAGCCAAATGCTTCTAGTTTCAGGTCCTCACGCCTTATATACCTTTTTGCTTTCTACCACCACTCCCTGGGATTAAAGGCTGGCTTTCTGGGATTTAAAGGCGTGAGTCACTATGCTTGGCTGTATCCTTGAACACATGGATTTCTGCCTAGCTCTGCCTCCCAAGTGCTGGGATTAAAGGCGTGTGCTACCACTGCCTATCCTCTATGTTTAATATTGTGGCTGTTCTGTCTCTGACCCCAGATAAGTTTATTAGGGTGCACAATATTTCAGGGAACACAATACCACCACACTTTATGGGATAGAATTGCCAGACCAGGCCTCTCACTTCATGATAAACAAACTGATTCAATTCTGCTACCAATCCCATGAATCCTTGGAGTTTTTCAGGAAATTGAAAAGCCAGAGCCTAGAAATCACTGTGGCTACAGCAGGATGGAAAAGCCAGGCTGGTTTAAATGCTGCTAACCCGACAGCTTAAGGTTATGGTGATGTATTAGTACAGAGCATGTTGGGTACACCAAGGAGATCTGGAAGGTTGCAGATAAAAAAGGATTGGCAAAGACAAGGTCTGCATTGTTGCTGCATTCCACAATTCCTCCCAGACCACTTTGCACCTGCTTCAAGGTGTCAAATGACAAAGCTTCTGTCAGATCAAATCCTAGGTCCCTGAATGCATAGACCAGGAATGGAGGCTAGATAAACATTTGTACAATGGCCCAACAAATGAGCTGATGAGTCAGAAAACTCCTCTCCATACTGCCTTGAGCATTCATTCATTCAAACATCCATTCAGCTCGATTCATTCACTCATTCATTAACAAATGGCAGGAGTATTGTTAGTCTTACATCTAGAAGTCATTGAAATCTACTAGAATATAGAAACAGAAAAAAAAATCAGCAATCACAGAAATAATTACTGTTTAGACCAAAGCTATATCAAAAAATAGGGTGAAATGGTGAACAAATTCTGTAACTCAGGACATAGGGAAGCACTTTCCAAGGGAAGAAATAAGAATTGGAAACCATGGAGCCAGCAAAATTTGGCCAGAGAGAGAGGTGTCAGGTGTGGACTTCAGCATTAATTTTAGGCAATGGGAAGAACATGCAAGAGAAACCTGGGAAGCAGACAGCATGGCTCATCTAAGAACTGCCAAAGGTCATATGACTACAGGAGACTGAGAAGGTAGTGTTGGGTTTTTATTTTTAACCTATTAAATTATTTTTTCATGCAGTATATTTTTTATCATGTCTTCTACTCCCCGACTCTTTCCACATCCACCCCATCTCCCTATGTACCAAACTTCATAATCTATCTCTATGTATATATCACTTTACTTCTATCTCTCTTTTTCTCTCCAAATAATACCAAACAAAATGAAAATTAAAACAAAAAAGACAGAAAATACCAAAATAAAACAAAAAAACCCACAAAACAAACAAAGAAACAAACACGGAATCCGTTTTGTGTTAGACAACTAGTCCTGAGCATGGGACCTGGCCTAGAGTATAGTTGATACACCCAGTGACTCTTCAGTGGAGAAAGCTGATTTTACCTTTCCCAGCAAATATCAATTTCAAAGAGCTTTGTGGTTAGGGGGGGTGGGACTTTGTAACTGCTTCCCCTTCTCAGTCTTGTGATTTTTGTCTGGTTTGACCTATGCAGGTCTTGTGAGTGCTAATGCTATACAGTCTCCATGAGTTCATATGTTTCTTCTTCTTCTTTTTTTAAATCAAGTCTTTCTATCTACCTTCAATAAAATTATGGGGAAAATGTCTAT
>CABHPH010111911.1:3334-16696 GCA_902168325.1 Peromyscus nudipes
AGTCTTCAAAATCCACTATTGTAGAATCTTCCAGACCATCCCTGATAGCTTTACCTGGACCCTTAACAGAGGCAAACACATAATAGAAGTGAATGAAAACTGGAAGTGTAGAAGAACGTGTTGTCTAAGAACAGCTGTCTGGATTTAAATTGCTGCCCTGACATTTTCCATAAGGGACCATATTAGGCAATGTGGATCGATCAGCTCTGCTGCCTCAGACCTCTCCTTCCTAATACACAGTCCATGCCCACAATGAGGATACAGTGAGAAACCATCACTCTGCTGCTTATAGCTCTACTAAAGAAGCCAATATGGGTTTGCTTTGTTGTTCACTGTAATATTTATTTATGACTATCCTTATGCATCCCTTTCTCCTCATATGGTTACATCTTGCAGGGAGAGTTTGCTGGATTTTGTAAATAATGAGATAAAGGATCATGAAGGCTTCCATAATCTATGACACACCTGTTCAGGTATTCCAAACATGAAAATAATAGCAATAGTAAGTAATAGCTAGATCAGAACTTTTAAATTTCTTCCTAGTTGCAAGTCCTTTTAATCTGAGAAGGTTTTATATAAAAACAAGAATACATATTCAAACATTTATTAATAATAAATTATACAGAAATCCATTTCAAAAAACCATATCTTCTTTGATATACATATAATTTTATCATTTGTTAATGACAGAAGTAAATTTTCAAACTTAAATGGATATACTTAATTTTACCAGTTATAAAAGATTATACTAACTTTGCATATTACTGAGATGAATATGTTTCTTTATTTTATGTAAAAAAAATTATATCCTGACTGAATTTTGATAATTATCACAGAGTACATCTTCAACATTTGTGAGAGTTGGTTGCTATTTTGGGTTTGTAGTTATCAATGCTAAGAACACAATATCATGTAAGTATGAAGGAAAAAAATCATACAAATATTTCTAGGCTCATTTCAGGAAATAATGAACATTATGTCCTAATCTGAAGACAAATTTAGTGCTTAAAAAAGAGACTTATTTATTTTATGTGTATAAGAATTTTGCCTGCATATATGTCTGTGCACCACTTGTGTGCCTGGTACCTATAGAGGTCGGAAAACAGCATTGGAAACCCAGGAATTGAAATTAAAGACAGATGGGAGCCACCATATGGTTTCTGGAAACAGAACCCAGGTCCTCTGCAAGAGCAACAAGTGCTCTTAACCACTGAGCCATCTCTCTAGCCCTAATGACTTTTCTTTCATAAAATTCAAGTCAACAATCAAACAGCAATTTTCAAAATCAAACATTCCCAAACAAATGATCCAAAGCTGTAACAATCTGATGCATCTATGCTAAGGAATAACACTGAGAAAAAATATTTAAAAGTCTTTATTTCCTGCAATTAAATCATTATGCTTCCTAAGAACATAAAACTTCATTTTTAAAAACCTGCAATATAAACCCTGCAGTTCATAATGTGATCATTTCAAATATGAGCTGAGGCATTTGAGGCAACCTTTGTTAGTTCAGGCATGAGAGCATGCATACGTAAAACGTACATGCAGTACACTTAGAACCAAGGCTGCAGTGGAGTCTTGTTGAACAACACAGGAGCGTGCTGTCAGAAATCTCTGTTTTTGTTTTTATAAATACCACTTTGAGTTGATATTTACTCTTGGTGCATTGTTTAGAAAACATTCACTGCTGCCATTAGTTTTCAGCCCAGTATGGGTTTACAACCCAATATAAAAAGCTGATCTACAGACTAAGGTTAATGTAACAAACTGATGAGATGCAATCAATGAATCAGTCTTCTTTGTCTACATGTAACGTCTCTAAATTATGGGAACACTGGGAAATTTCCAACAATTTTCCACTACTTTTTAGCTTTTCTTCTAAAACTCAATATTGAAATTGATCCCTATGTCTACCGTTCTTTATCAATGTGACCGTTGAAATGAACATTCCCAAGCGGGCCCTACATAGGACACCAATGACAGCACAATGTATGAGTTCAACGAAGTCGGACTTCCAGAGTCAATGAGTTGAATGGTTTCAATGAGTTGAATGGTTTCATTTATGAAACATAGGTGAGCAGTTACTTGTAGGAGTGTGGGTGATCCCATAGCAGCTTCATTAATGAAAAGCCTCATCACCATGGATAATGGCTTCCCAGAGATGCATAGATTGAGTTGCCACCTTCAGTAAATTTTCAGTACTCAATATACTCTGGTATCTCCCAAGACCACGAGACTATAAACAACTAGGCCAGAATTATAGACAGCTGGCCCAAAAGGTGAGGGATAGAATGCCTAGAATCTTAGATGAGAGTCCAGTGACTCTGTCTACCCCATCCTTCTGAGAGATCATGAGATCCAATCTTGAAGGTCTCTTGAGAGTAACCATGGCTGCTCTGATGAAGACAATAATGGCTATTAAGTTCAGAGGACAGTGGTCTACAGTGGTGACCATATACAACTTAATTGACCTCTCTGAGTTTCAAGGCCATCAATAGAAACATCATCTTGTATCAGACAAAGATTTGAGTGTAACTCACATGGAGGGTGTCTGGAGTATTAGCAAGGAAATGAAGGAAAGGCCTCCAACAGGCAGAATTGTCACATCGCTACCATAGTTGGCTAGGGGAGAAATAGTACAGATGCACCACTCATGCTTGGGGGTGACCCTATGCAAGGGCTGTTTCTACTGTAACCTGAGAAGCAGTGGGTGAGGGCTGCTGTCCAGGCTGGGAAATTCTCAGAACTTCTGGCTTGCTGCTGCCCACATAAGAAGCAGAGCTTTCTGCAGTCAGAGGTCAGATTCAAGGTGGCAAGAAATTCCCACAAAACAATCCTAGAGATTTGAACATGAGAATGAGAGCATGTGCCACAAGAGGAAACAACCTAACAAACTTCAAAAAGGTGTGTTACATATGCAGGGATGTATAAAGCACCTCAAGTGCTGTGGGATGGTCTGTATGTCAAACATGTTGCTTATTGGTCAATGAATAAAACACTGATTGGTCAGTGGTCAGGCAGGAAGAAGTATAGGCGGGACAAGGAGGAGAGAATTCTGGGAAGTGGAAGGCTGAGGAGACGCTGCCAGCCGCCGCCATGACAAACAGCATGTTAAGATGCCGGTAAGCCACAAGCCATGTGGCAAGGTATAGATTTATAGAAATGGATTAATTTAAGATATAAGAACAGTTAGCAAGAAGCCTGCCACGGCCATACAGTTTGTAAGCAATATAAGTCTCTGTGTTTACTTGGTTGGGTCTGAGCGCTGTGGGACTGGCGGGTGAGAGAGATTTGTCCTGACTGTGGGCACGGTAGGAAAACTCTAGCTACAGCTGCCCACATGAGAAGCAGAGCTTTCTGCAGTCAGAGGTCAGATTCAAGGTGGCAAGAAATTCCCACAAAACAATCCTAGAGATTTGAACATGAGAATGAGAGCATGTGCCACAAGAGGAAACAACCTAACAAACTTCAAAAAGGTGTGTTACATATGCAGGGATGTATAAAGCACCTCACAAAGAGTAAGCCATCCACAGATGGTCACTTCATTAAGGAAGTAAGAGGGAGAAATGTTGGGTGTGGTATTTGGATCCCTGTTAAACTGAGCCAACATCACTTCTTAATTGTATGCTATAATGGTTGGTTTTAACTGTCCAGTTGATACAACCTGGAACAACCTGGGAAGAAACTATCATTTTGGCCTCTGGACATGTATGTGGGGAGTTGGGTTAAATAAGTTAATTGATTAGGAAGATCTGGCACACTGTGGGCAGTACCTTCCCTATAAAAAGGGTCCTAGACTATCATAGACATGAGAAACAAGCCAGTAACCACACTTGCACTCATTTCTCCCTGCTCTTGATTGTTAATATGCTGTGACTCTCTGTCTGAGGCATCTGAAGCTCTGAGGTCCCTTCCGTGACCGACTGTAGCCTGGAACTGTGAGCTAAAATAAATCCTTTCTCCCTAAATTGCTTTTGGTTGGAGTATTTTTTTTAATCACTGAAACAGAAATGAAACTGGAACAAATGGTCAGTATGAAATCACAATGTCTTGGAAAACATGCCAGCAGAAACACTGATGGAACCTAAAAAATGTTGTGAACACCATCCGTGATCCTGTGGAGTAGCCTTGCCAGTGTGGAACAAAGCAAACCTTGAAACAGCACAAGCCATTCCTCATTCAAATATTGTTCCTCTAATATTTCATTGTATCTATGTGTCTAAATTTAATATTGCTGTTTTTGTAGGTTGGAAGCACTAAGATCCAAGTCCATAGAAGTCAACACTATAAACATTTGCTGAGCACCTACAATGTATAAGACTGCACGCTAGACATGGTTAAACATGTTCTATTGCTGTGAAAAGACACCGTGACCATGGCAACTCTTATAAAAGAAAGACTTTAATTGGGGCTTTCTTACAGTTTCAAAGGTTTAGTCCACTGTTATCATGGCAGAAAGCATGGCAGCCTGCAGGCAGACATGATGCTGGAGAAGTAGCTGAGAGTTCTACATCTGGAGCCTCTGGCATCAGGAAAAGAAAGAGAGACTGGGCCTAGCTTGGGCTTTTGAAACCTCAAAGCCCACCCCCAGTGACACACTTCCTCCAACAAGACCACACCTCCTCATCCTTCTAAGCAGTTCCACTCCCTGATGACTAAGCATTCAAATACTGAGCCTGTGAGGGCCATTCTTATTCAAACCACCATCACAGAACTTGTTATTTTAAAGATGTATTTGAAAACATCTGGTATGTCAGGAGATGGTCATGCCTTGTCTAGTTTGCAAACATCACTAAAACAGCACAGCCATGTGCCCAAAAACAATAATAATAATATTAAATAATTCAAGAAATTGTTTGCTCAGCTGTACTTTCAGCAAAATTTTACCAAGCACTATATTAAACAGAGTCTGTTATGAAAGTTTATCTTCTCAACATTAAAACCAAATGAGCAAAAACATTATATAAATTGCTTGTGTGTTTATTAATAGTAAAGCTTGATATTTAAATCTAATTCTACTAAGAACATGGACATCTGTAAGTGATTTGGTTTACTTATTGATTTCTCAGAAACAATTCAAAGTTTATTCCTATACTAGTTCAAAACTCAGAGAAATGGACTTATTTTTAAACAAAACCCACAATGGAAAAAAAAGTATTTAAACTCAAAACTTCTGATGACTTTACTATTTCATTGAGTTCTTTGAACTGAATGGTAGGTTTCTATATCATGGGAGTCAATTTCCATTGATTTTGGTTTTTTTTTTTTTTAAGAAAATAACAGAGATGGGGTTTGCAGAGACGGCTTAGTGGCTAAGAGTAATGTACTCTGACATAAGGACCTGAGTCCTGGATCCAGCACCCATGTCATAAGGTTCACAATCACCTGTAATTCTACAGCTTCAAAAGATTTGATGCCATCCTCTGGCCTCTATGGGCACTCATACATGTGTGATACAAGCACAAAGATGCATGCATGCATACACATAAATAAAAAAATCTTTTAGAAAAGAAATAATGATAATTATAAGAAGCACATAGTTAAACACATTTCTTGCTTGTAGCAAAGCCTAGAAACCAGAACAGTTCCCCCTCAATGACTCTTTTAAGTAATTGAAAAAGTCAAAGCAGAAGTCACATGGCAGGGTGCACTCAGATTCAGGCAGAAGCTCTTGGAGTTTAAACACTTTATATTACTACTCTGAAGAATTCATGGGCAGCTGTGAAGCTCATTGTCTTAGAGATAAAGAATGGTGGGATTCACTCTACAGAGTCAGTGAGACTATTTCATTCCATCTATGAAACTATGGGCAGTATCAAGGCTTATTGCCACTTCTTTGTATATAAAGGATCCAATATATTTGGGCTTCATTTTTACATAGAATGACCTATTGCTTTTATAGTAACTGTTCTGCAAGGTTTAGGCCTCCTTCTGAGCAACTGAAAGCAGGGAAGAGAATAAATTCTGGTAGAAATGGCCACCATACAAAAGGTTCCAGCCACCTTAAAAATCTATTCCCATCTTGGGGGCTGGAGAAATGTCTCAGTGTTTAAAAGGACCTTCTGCTCTTCCAGGGGACCTGCGTTCAGTTCCTAGCATCCATGTCTATCTGTAACTCTAGTTCCGGGGATCCATTGCCTTCTTCTGGTCTATGCTAGCACTGCACATACATGGTGCATAGATAATCACACAGGCAAAACACTTATACACATAAAATGAAGATAAATAAATATTTAGTGATATGTGGGATACTACATCTTTAATCTCAGCACTCAAGAGGCAGAGGCAGAGGCAGGTGGATCTCTATGAGTTTCAGGCCAGCCTTATCTACATAGTGAATTTCAGGTCAACCAGAGCTACAGAGTAAGACCTTGTTAAAAAAAAAAATCCCAGCTTCCGTATCAAAATATTGCCAAAATAACAAAACCTTCCCCTTATACCAATGCAGACTTATGTCTGAACAAACCTTTAAATTTATAATCAAACTCATTACTATTTGGTATCCTGTCTCCCTGTCTCCTCCACTCAAATTTCTCAAACTTCTCTCCACCTTCCTCCTGAGCAGTATCAGTGAGAATACTTATTGCTCAATGGAATTACAACTAACTTAATTTGTATGCTGTATTTCTCATGATCATGTGAGTAAAGAGGGATGGATGGGAGGGGATCTCATAATTGAGGCAAATGCAAGGTAGGATGCACAGTTGAAGTTCCACTGGACCCTCTGATGTGCTTCCTGAATCACTAGGAGACAGTAATCACACGTCTTGACTTTTCCTATTTTCTTTCAGTGTCTAAATCACATCTATTCTCTTTAATTTCTTGATTTTACTTCAATTAATTAATGCAAGAAAATCCCTAAGCATATTTAATCCCATAATTATGAAATCTCGTAATTTACTAGATCTCTTAACAAACGGCTCTGCTGAGAATCTGCATGACAAGACCTGTTGTGGGAACATCCCCATGTCCCAGCAGCGGCTTTGCACACAGCTCCCACAGCTCTCACGGGGTCCTGGTTTTCAGAGCTTAAGTGCGGAAAGATGAAGGGGATAAATAACTCTCCACGGTCTCTCAGCTGGTAAGCTTTCATGTTGAGATGAAAATCTAAGCACTAAATGACAACTTCATGCCTTTCATTTTGTTTTCATATGATAGTTTGCCACCACCAACACCTTTATCCTGATACAGGAAAAAGTTCTAAACAACAGTTTTATCAGCTCAGGGTATTTAGAAACCAGGAAGGGATGAGTCTTGACAGAACATTTCCGATTGACGTCATCATCAAACAAACTCTAAGCAAGCAGCTGGGGGAGGAGCGGACCATAGGCTTGAGCACTGCTGTGCTCACTCACCTGCTGTGCAACTTGCCCCAGGTCGCCCCCTCAGAGGCTCTTTTCCAACAGCCTGGGATGGTTCAACAGATACCCATGCCACCTTGCCCTCACCGGTCCCTGAGGAGGAAGGTCAGCCCCATCAGTTGTTGGGTTTAAGAGATTCACTTGGGTTATGAACAGGAAAAGAGACTGTGCATGGACAGATGTGTCTGTTCTTTTTTGTTTTGTTTGTTCTTTTTGTCGTCTTGGTTTAGCTTTTTAAAATATTATTTTCCACTTTTATAACTGACAAGATTTTTTTGTTTATGGTATATAACACAACGTTTTGACACGTGTATTGTAGAATGGCTAACAAACTAATTAGGTTTGTTATGATAAGCATATAAAATCTACTCTCAGCAATTTTCAAATACATAGTGTGGCTGTATGTCTGTATAACACCATGACATACAAAATATCTCTTGAACTTACCCCTTCTTCCCAGCTGAAGGTTTGACCATTTGAGTCTTCCCACCCCTGGTCTCCAGCAACTATAATTCTATTGATTCTATGATTTCTATTTATTCAGATTCCATATATAATTTATACTACATGATTGGTGCCTTTCTAGTCCTAGTTTCTTGCACTTAACATAATGTTGTCTAGGTTCAGCCATACTGAAAGGAAGCATCAGATCCCTTGTTGTTGGAGTTACCGTCATTTGTGAGTTATCTGATGTGGGTATAGATTTTATATGCTTATCATAACAAACCTAATTAGTTTGTTAGCCATTCTACAAAATCAGGTTCTCTGCAAGAGCAGCAAGTGCTCTTAACAGCTTGAGTCATCTTTCCAGACCTGGGATTGTTTTGTTGTTGTTGTTGTTGTTGTTGTTTATCTAAACATTATTCTATTGTGTGTATAGATACAACTTATCTCCTTCATTCATTCTTCCACTGATAGACACTTAAATTGTGCTGTGGGATGTCTTTCTGTACTCTGTGAATATGTGTTGCTATGATTGGTTAATAAAGAAGCTGCTCTGGCCTATGGCAAGTCAGGTTATAGCCAGGAGGAAATCCAAGAGAGAGACAGGAAGAAAAAAGGCAGAGGCAAAGGAGATGCCAGCCTCCTGCCCAAGGAGCAACATGCCAGCAGACTGGTAATGCCATGGCCACGTGGCAATACATAGATTAATAGAAATGGGTTAATTTAAAATGAAAGAGCTAGCTAATAAGAATTCTTAGCCATAGGCCATACAGTTTGTAATTAATATTAAGCCTCAGAGTGATTATTTTATAAGCGGCTGCAGGACTGCAGGTAAGAGAGAGAAGTTTGTCCTGACAGGCAGGAACCAGAAAATCTTCAACTACAAAATTGATTACTGAGTCTTGGCTAATGTGAATATCACTGCAGTTAACATGGGAGTGCTCTGTCTTATCCACATACTGATATATGCAGCCTTTGGATACCAACCCAGAAGCAAGATTACCAGATCAAATAGAAAGCATATGGAGAGGACCGCCAAACTTTTTCAGCAATTTACTCCATTACTTGAGGAGTTCTGCCACAAATCTTCTTTTTTTTTTTTAGTTTTTCGAGACAGGGTTTCTCTGTGTAGCTTTGCGCCTTTCCTGGAGCTCACTTGGTAGCCCAGGCTGGCCTCGAACTCACAGAGATCCGCCTGGCTCTGTCTCCCGAGTGCTGGGATTAAAGGCGTGCGCCACCAACGCCCGCTGCCACAAATCTTTAAGCCAAGCCCTGCTCTAAGAGCATTCATTCACTCAAGCAATTGCTTAGTGCAAAACTACCGTGAATGTTCACTGGTTCATGTGTCTTGTGGGATGCTACAAGGATGCGGAAGCTAAGCAACAGGGAACCTGTGTGCCATTGGCATTCAGAATGGACACTTCCTGCCATATACATGGAAAAACAGTAAAGGCTGAGCTTCAAAGACAAAAAATAAATTACATCTATGGAAACACACATGACTGAAATCCCATTCACTCACGAGAAATGAAGGAAATAATTTTAGTTAGTGAATCCATAGTTTCTCATTCCAGTCTTTCTAATCTTATGTGTATTCTCTGCCTCTAAGCCCTCAAATAACTACAGACTCAGAGACAGAGTGACATACACACACACACACACACACACACACACACCCCTTTATGTGCCCACACACTCCAAAAGAAATAGGAAATAGGCACACACATTTTTCTAAAACATCAAATCTCATTACATCTCTATTACTTGGAACCAAAAATTGCTGAAAATGTGAATGAAAGTTGTGATAAAAATAGCAATTTCAACATTCCTGTGACATTAATTCAGAATAATACATAAAAGTCCAACATCTCATAATTTATTTAATAACTTAGGTTAGCCAGGTGCTCTGTGGAGCCTGTTTCAGTAAGGAGAAAAGTGATTCCCTTTCATGTAACTCTGTAGGGTGGATTGAGAGTCACAGACTACACTACAAGGTGATGTGAAACCTTGTAGAACACAGCAGAGTAACTCAGGGTCAAGGTCAAATGACTAAAACTGTTGAGATTGGGGATCCGAATTAGTCATGAGTCCTGTGGCTCAAATCCTCATGGAAGTCTGTGTGTCTGGTTTATTAGGTGAAACTTGGTCACCAAGGGACAGCTTGGGAGAGTCATAAGTATGATTTTTCCAGCTCAAACTGTCAACTTGTGTTAGGAATATTGTATGACATGTTCATTCACTAAAAGGTTTATGTCAATGAGGGAGAATTTACTTACTTAGCAGGTAGGTCATGACTTAGCAGAATGGAAGGTAACTGTGGTGACTTTGCAGGCATTGTACTCTGTGGAGTAATGGATCAGACAAATACTGGAAATGCAGACTACAAGTAGATGCACCGATTCCAGAGAGTTGATTGACAATCCCAAGGCTTCTGACTATGCTATGAACATGCCTTTCACAGGGCTGCTATAAAGCCTAAGGTAGAGCTTTCAGATGTCCTGTTTGTGGGGAGGAGTGCCTAGAGTAGAGTTACTGCTCACTCACATGAGCCCTTCAAGAAGTCCATTTCGCTGTAGCTTTTTAAAAATCGAATAAAAATATTTTCCCATTGTCTGCTGTTAATATATTTGAATCTACTTATTTGTTTTGCTTGTGATTTATTTAATAGCTATACACACACACACACACATACACACACAGTTTGTGTGTGTGGAAATAAACTTCATTGCTACAGATTCTGTTATGGAAACCTGATTTAGACATGCCAAGTCAAAATGCCTTTTCTCAGGCTAAACCTGCAAGACCAAATTCTCTTTGTTTGGAAATCTTTTCATACAAACCTAAACTCCCATCCCATCAAATCCTGCAGGATCGTCACAGGGTCAGAGGTCCTGAAGAATAAGTGGCAGTGGGTAGCCTTTCTCTGCCCCTTGAAAATGCCTCCCACCATTATTGATGTCAATATCCCAGAGAACACCTCATCAGCAAAGGTCCAGATAGGTGAACACATAGCCTCATGGGTTGAAAGGGCCACACCTGGAACCACTTTGCTACGAAAAGGGGTGGGATGGTATTAGCCCCAGGATGCCCTCAGGACTTACAAAACTGACCGCAAGGTGAAACTGCCAGATACAGAAAATCATCATTTTAGAGACTGTAACCTTCAGATGTTATGGATGGCTGTGGAACTTCCATGCTACAAAAGCTTGGCTGTTTCCATGTGTTTCTCACTCATGTCTGTGTTATTCTGAAAACCAGATGTGAGGCCATAGGCCAGCTGCACTCTGGCATTTTGCTGTTTCACTCTGCAGCATATTCCCTAATTAATATGAATCGTTCAGCTTGTGGGAGGATATTTTTCTACGCTAAACCAGTTGTCATCTTTTCAAACCGCTCTGAAACATGCTTGTTTTCTCTCTTCTGAATTGGCTATTTTCCTCTTCTCCCCAGGTTGTTTTAAAAACAACTCATTTCTTGGGTTGGGCACAGTTAACACATGCTCTTTCAATCTGCACCCTGCCCTGCTCACAAGCTGCATATGGTAATACACTGCCCAGCACTCTGCGTTCATCTGTCCAGTCTTGCTGAATCTCAGCTGCTGTCCGAAGAGTAGAACCCATGAGCCAAACAAAGAGCAGAGAGCTCCAGTGGACAGCGCCATCTGAACAAACACACACCTGAGCTTTTGCAGACCTCCTGGATGCTTTCCCACCATTCCTATTGATAGGGAAACAGAAAGCAGCTATATTCTATTTCCACTCACATAAGGCTTATGTTTGCATCAAAAATGAAAGCAAGAGTTCCATACAGGCAATACAATGGTCACCTTGCTCTGGTGAGTCTTTGAACATAAAATATTGTTTTGGGGCCAGCATGATGGCTGCCAAATTTAACAACTTGAGTTCTACCTCCAGGAACCACCTTGTGGAAGAGGAAAACAGATCCCCCAAGGTGTCCTCTGTGTTCCACATGTGTACAGTTTTATACACACACAAACACACACAATAAATGAATGAATAAAAATGTGATCTTTTTTTAAAATATGAAGTTCAGTGTTTCATCTAATTAAATAAAGAAAGCCTATCATACTGCTTAGCAAGAGGTTACAAGGTAGATCACAATTAAGGGTCTGTGTCAAGCTCTGTGAAAATTGACATCTGAGGTTTGGTTGAAAGTAGTCTTAACTATGAATAGAAAGTTTATATCAGACATGAACAATGGAAGCACGCTGCAAATGATGAGCATGCTTCCTGCCTCCTGCTTACAGGCCTCCTGCTATTGAGTAAGCCCTAGGACACATAGCAAGCAGATTCAAATGCCAATGGTATTTTAGTTCTCTTTGCAAATTCTAGAGTAGTGGTTCTCAATGTTCCTAAGGCCGCCACCCTTCAATACAGTTCCTCATGTTGTAGTGATGACACTCAATCAGAAAGTTTTGTTGCTACTTCATAACCATAATTTTGCTACTGTTATGAATCATAATGTAAATATCTGATATGCGACCCAAAGGGGTCACAACCCACAGGTTGAGAACCACTGCTCTAGCATCTTCCTACAATCAATTCATTAAAAATATGAACATTGGGTAGTAATGGTATTGGTTTCAAAGTCAAGAAATTAGGACCAGCAAATGAGACTTCAAAATCAGTCTAGAAATGAAACATGACATTACAGCCCTGCCATTTCCAGCTTATGTACTGTTCTGAGGAAGCTCTAGCCTGGGGTGAGGAAATGTGCTTAACCATGAGCACTGGGCCTTTTTGTTTGCAAGGAAGGTGAACCACTTTCATAAGGGTCTAACAAGAGATAGACGGTGCATTCTCTGTGGACATATTCCCATTAGAGCCCCACCGCATGGAGGCTGAATAAACACAGCTGTTTTCGGTATGAACAAATGTAAGAAACTAAGGGAAAAGGCTGCAAGAAACTATTGCTAGGAAAATATGATAATGATGTTTTTTTAAAAAAATCTGTAATTGGTGGCTGGAGAGATGGATCAGGAGTTAAGAACGCTTGCTGTTCTTGGAGAGGACCTGAGTTCAGTTCCTAGCACCTACATCAGGTGGCTGACAACTACCCTTCAGCTCCAGAAGCTGATGCCCTCTTCTGGCCTCTGTGGGTACCTGCATACACATTCACATATCCACACAAAGATGCACACACACACAGACATAATTAAAGTTAAATGTTTTTAAAATACTAAAATTGGCCCATGTACCATATTAAAATGGTGGCTTTCAAAGACACACAGCAGCCTCAAATTGGCCTTACTGAAAGTCAAAACCCATGGCAGACAGAAATGAACAGATAAGAAATAAATATTTCTATAGTGTCTTGTTTCTCTCTGGAGTTATGAAGAATGGGTTGGGGAGATAGTTCGGTGGGGAAAGTAAAAACAGACTCAGTTCAATCCCCCAAAAGTCTCACCAAAAAAAAGAGCCCAGCATGGTGGTCTGAGTGTGATCTCAGCACTGGGGCAGTGGAGACAGGCAGACTTCTGAGGTTTGCTGGCCAGCCTCGCCTACCTGGCTGGTCCCAAGCTGGTGAGGGGTCC